>JAVTVY010057149.1:0-287196 GCA_036873755.1 Hanleya hanleyi | reverse complement strand
GATATTAGTATGTATCAATCCATACGGGGTGGACATGTTGAAGCACTAGTGGCCCGATGGGGTAGAGTGAGGTCTTATTTTAAAGCTCTCGAGGAAATAAATAAATAAATAAATAAATAAATAAATAATAAAAAAATCAAAAAAATCGGCGAGTAGTAGACGAAGGGAAAAATGGAAAGTATTGACCATGCCCCAGAATACTTCATAGGCATATCACGGCCTTAAGGCCTATGTAAGATGTAATCTACATCACAGTTTAGTAGTATAAAAAGCGCAATTCACCTTGTCCCTTCCAAAGAAATAAAATCGGCTCTATTTTACAGGAGTATATACGCAGGTGACGTGGGTTGTCACGTCACTTCCGGGTTTTCACTAAACACTACCTCCAAACATACAAGAGTTGCAATGTTCAACCGCCGGGGTGTTTTCCCGCCCCAGCGCCCCGCAGCGCGCGCGCGCGTCATCCCGCGTCATCCCCGGCAGTGCGCGCGCGCGCGCGGACGCGGGTCAAAAGGTCAAAGGGTCACCTCCAGGTCAGACGGTCCAATGTCCAATGAGACAATGTTGCGGTATCGCTATAGTCAGAGCTTGAGCACAAAAAAGGGGGATTCTAGATGAACCTGGGAAAGATGGGCAGTTCCATGTGGACCAATCAGCGGTCGAGAAAAAGAGCCAATCAGCGGTCGAGAAAAAGAACCAATCAGCGATCGAACAATCAGCCAATCGAATTGGGGTATTCACGGTGTGCTTTCGCTGACGTCCGCGCCTACATCTGGGTTCTTGTACACCCGGGTAATGTTTTTCTGGACATGGATGGGTTACCTTTGGCTCCATTCTAGGCCACTGATTGGCTAATAGAACTTATAGTCATAATCTATACGTGTTGGACGAGTCTCTTCACTCACCGTATACACGTACCTCAATGAAATGCCCGCTCCAAACCTAGACCAAAAAACACGTACTTGGTCTGTAGGCTGATTTCATTGGCTCTCTATTTTTACTATAGTGCTCTTGCATTCTAACCTTGATGGGTTACCTAGCACTGATAGTCATAATCGATACGTGTTGGACGAGTCTCTTCACTCACCGTATACACGTACCTCAATGAAATGCCCGCTCCAAACCTAGACCAAAAACACGTACTTGGTCTGTGGGCTGATTTCATTGGCTCTCTATTTTTACTATAGTGCTCTTGCATTCTAAACTTGATGGGTTACATTTTGGTCCCATCCTACACCACTGATTTCAGTTTGACTGAATCTCCGCATTGGGCATTAATGCATCAGGAATAAAACACACAAGACAGGGTTTTTTGGTGAGATCTCATTTTTTTTTTTTTATTCATTGAACAACAACAACGTGAGAACAACCACGTGAAAACTCAAGCCCAGAACAAGGGGCTTGTCATTAACTGAAGCCCAGAACAGGGGGCTTGTCATTAACTGAAGCCCAGAACAAGGGGCTTGTCATTAACTGAAGCCCAGAACAGCGGGCGTATGTACATTGAAATAATTCAAGCCCAGAACGGGGCTTGTACATTGAAATGATGGGCGGCCCAGTCATAGACGAGTACATCGCGGTCCTCGGCCTGGGGGTACTCGTCAAACATCTGTACGATGGTAGATAAGGGTCTTCCCCGGCATCGATGGTACAGGTAAAACAAGCAATATTGTCCGCACACGCCACTGGTCAGGCTTTGCAACGTTTGACTGTTCCAACACCACGTCTCTGTGCCTTGATCCATGAAGTCTGTTAAATCGGGATGGAGGGGTGGCAGGCCGTACGGGTCAAAGTATTCGCCCTGCTCTTCTGTCAAGTACACGGCCACCCAGTGTTCACCGGGTCGATCCATCGGGTCCGTGTTGAGAACGTAAGCAGCCGGATACATACGGTCTAATGGAAACACATCTCGGGCGAACACCCCTTGAAAGACCCTACGTGTCTCTGGGTCATTCTCCAGCACGGTGGTTATCTGGTCTGTATCCATGTTAGGTGGAGAAGTCACACAGGACGTTGCGCGCCTTGTCCACTTGAATGATGTTGTCAAACTCGGCGTAGCAGATCACATTGACGGTGGTCGCCAGGGCTCGTGCAAAGTGGATTTCCAACCGTAAGTTGCCTTGCTTGGCCAGGGCCAGCTGATGGTCGTTCTCTAAGGTGGGGTCAGATCGAAACAGAACAACGTGTATCCGTTCGCGTAGTCCTCCCGACTGATCATATTCCCTTCGTCCTGGTTGATTTGACCGGTGGCTGTAAACAGGCTCTGATAGGCTCGAATGAAATTCCTCCGCCCAAAGTTCGGGGTTAAGGCCGTGGCTGGCACCTGTTGTCCATCCACATGCAGGGCCACAAAATTGATGCCGAAATGTTTAAAGTCAAACGGATTCTCTGGGTAGGCTCCGCTGAAACTGGTATTTTCCACACAGGCCAGGATCAATCGCTTGGGTAGTTCCCCCAGGAACAGGTTTTCTTTGTTGGCGCCCATATTTCCAGCAGGCACAGAGAACACTTTGGTTTGCACACGTCGGATAGGGTACTGGGCTGGTTTTGTTTCCAAGGCTTTCATGTGTCCCAATTGAACGGCTGGATTCGGTTTCACTTTTCGGACATACAGGACTGCGTCTTGGATGACAATCTTATAGTCCGCTACATGCCCCTCTACGTTAGTGGCCATCAAGGCGAAGGTCGGAGGCGCCCGTATCAGTCGGATTTTGATGGGGATCTTGTTCAAGAGGTACCGGTCTTGCATGAACATGTCTGCATGCAGTCGACCCATCATATCCACCGAGGCACTGTTCGCAGTGAAAGCCTTCCGTTTGTTATATCCCCCATTGTCCGCCGTGTCCATGTGCTCGGCCGTGTCCCTGTAGAATAAAGCGGTTGTCAGCTGAGATTTTTTAGCCTCTCGGCCATACGACAACAGTGTCTCGATGTAGGCTCGATAGGGGTACGTGTTGGTGGAGTCACTGATGAGTTTGTCGCTGAGAAAAATATCCACCTGCTGAAACATCGAGTGCAGCCAGAGATTCGTCGGGCCCACCGTTGCTTGGTCAGCGAGTCTCGTGAAAGCTAAAATAACGAACAAGGACGGGACGAACCTAGCGGACAATGCGAATGTAACCCCGGTGAATCTTTGGCTGCACTCCATGTTCCAACAGGTGGATATCAGTCTGAACGATAGACTCATCAGTACGTCCACCAATACGTATGCGTATCGAGCCTACCTGGAGACGCTGTTGTCGTACGGCAGTGATGCCAAACTATCACACTTACAAGCTGCGCTGTACTACAGGGATACACCCGGATACCAGAACGTGCTACTCCCTGGCAATACTGGGTACGCCAGACGCAAAAGATTATCAAAAGAAAGCAAGTCCATCGATATGATGGGACGACTGCACGCCGATCTGTTCATGCAAGACCGCTACATGATGAACGGTGTAACCATCAAGATCAAGTTGATCCGTTCCTCACCTATGTTTGCCTTAATGGCCGGTGGGGAGGGAGCTATCGATTACAACATCATCATTGAAGATGCAGCCCTGTTTGTCCGTACGGTAGATTTGCAACAGGGGGTGTTGCTGAGTCACATGCAAGCCTTAGCGAAAAAACCAGCCCTGTATCCCATCCGACGCGTACAGACCAAGGTGTTCTCGGTGCCCGCAGGTACGATGATGGCCAACAGAGAGAATTTATTTCTAGGAGATCTGCCTAAACGTCTTACCCTGGCGTGCGTGACCAACACCACATTCAATGGAAATTGGGCTGAGAATCCGTTCAAATTTGATCATTTCAACATCAACTTTGTGGCACTGCACGTGGCCGGCCATCAAATTCCAGCCCGACCCTTACAACCGGACTTTACTAACGGAAACTATGTGCGGACCTACCTGAACCTGTTTACAGCCACAGGACAAAACAACCAAGACGAAGGCAATACCATCAGTCGAAAAGACTTTGGCAATGGGTACACATTGTTCGCCTTTGACCTCACCCCTACCTTGGAACACGATCATCAACTGGCTTTACTGAAGAAAGGAAACCTACGGTTGGAACTGCGTTTCTCCCAAGCTCTACCCAGCACCATTAATGTGATTTGCTACGCCGAGTTTGACAACGTCATCAGCGTGGATGAGCAAAGAAACGTGCTGTGTGACTTCTCCAGCTAAACATGGATACAGAACAGCTGATGGACATACTCCAGCGAGATGCCAAGATCCCCTTTCGAGGTGTGTTTCCACGCAATGTGTTTCCCACCCACTCCACCACCCCTGCAGCCTACATCCTGAATACAGACCCGAAGAGTCGACCCGGTGAACATTGGATAGCTGTGTACGTGGACACCCAAGGCCAAGGCGAATACTTTGATTCCTACGGACTTGCACCCCTCCATGCCGATTTGGTGAAATTCATGGACGTCTCCACGACACAGTGGCGTTGGAATACGCAAAGATTACAAGGCCCCTTGAGTAGTGTGTGCGGACAGTACTGTGTGTTTTATCTCACTCACCGGAGTAGAGGACATTCTATGTCTACCATTGTACATATGTTTGATGATTATTGTCAAGCCGAAGACAGGGATGTTCTCGTCTATGACTGGACGGCCTCTCGTTTTAATGTGCATGCTCCATTTCTCTGGTTAACTTAAAAATTGTACTGCGCGCATCTTGTTTATTATTGTTATGACGTTGTTGTTCTGACGTTGAATAAATTGATGAAAAAAACACAATGATGGGTTTTGACTTTCTCTTTTTATTTAAGTCAACAAGGATTAGACTATACAACATAGAAATACAGGGTACAAAAATAGTAGGGTATGTACACATAGAATAGTAGTGGTATATATACAAAAAAAGTTCTGTCAGGAGTAGGATTTGAACCCACGACCAGCAATTGCTGACCAGCACTTAGGACTGGCGCCTTAGACCACTCGGCCATCCTGACTTTTACATTTGTGTATCCACAGTTAGTGTTCGACATTTTACAAGTCCAAGTAAGTGGTGCTCACACCGTCGGCCAATACTTTTCGTTTGGGATAAAAGAAAGTAAAGGCGTCTCGTTGCTGAATATAGCTCCGCATCTGGTGGTCGACGACCCGGAATCCTCGGTTAGTGCCACTCGCACTGGCCTGGCTTTGCAATACACCCAGGTAGAGAGCTTTGTCGATGTTGGGATCGCGCCGGCTCACCCCTTTACAGCTAAATTTATTTTCCTCGCCTCCTCCATCTCCTCCATCTCCTCCTCCGTAACAGTAGTAGGTCTTGGAGGAGAGCGCAATCATAGCATCGCCGCTCCACTCCAGCTTGAAAAGCCCGGGTGTCCGCTTGTCGTAGGTGTAGTGATCGCGTCGGGGTAGCCACTGGTCCCGTTCCGCCTCATACTGTTCCCGTAACTCGGGTTTCACCAGGGACTCCCAATCGGCGTTGGAGACGGCCATGTAGGCCGAATCGGTGTCCATCTCCATGAGTTGCCAGTCTGACGCATTAAAATAGACACCCATAAAATCATAGATGAATTCCAGCATCCTCAGCTTGGCCACCTGATAGACCATACATCCAATCTGCAAGGGTAAATTATAGCGAATAGTCTTCTTGGCTGAAGTGACTTCATAGGTGTCGTCATCGATCACCTCCACAGATCGAAATAGAGGAGAATTCACTCTTTTGCGGGCTTGGGCAGTACTACAAATGTTCACGTTGACGTGCTTATCCTGGTTGGTAACTGTCTTTCCATAATAGCCATTGCCAGTCAATTTCCAACATTCAGCCATGATGGCCTGACTCGGGTCTTGATCACCTTGACGACGGGCCTTCGTCACGAGGTCCGCATTCTCCGCAAAACAAGCCTCAGGTACGTACTGGATGACCTGATAGATTTGAGTAATTTCCAAACCGTGCTTCATGTACCACTGCAGTAAGGGGGTGCCCAGCAAGATCTTCTCGGCCCACATACTTCCAATCAACATACGGCGTGGTTGCTGAAGTACTTCATGCTGCTCCGCATAGGCGGCCATGGTCTCTCCAATGTCAGCGCGACCCACCAGCGTGTTCTTGAAGATAGGCGGACACTGGGCGAAGAGGGGCTTGAGAGTGTCGGGAACATGCACATCACATTCTACAAAGCCGTAGAGGTCTCCCGAACGAATGGCGTCCAACATCTGGGGCAGACTCAGCAGTCGCCGACGACTCAAAGGGTACTCACGCTCTTTTAGGAACCGTTGTAAATGGGGCAGGGCCTTGCACATGGTGTGAAATTCACACTCCCACATCTCAATGAGATGGAATCCTCGCTCTTTCACGTAATCTCCGTTGGCCACTACTTCTTCGCGTAATTCTTGTGCCGATTTTCCACGGCGCTCATTGAAGCGTCCCGCACTGAAATGACATGCGTGGCCGTGCCAATAACACCCGTAAAACTGGAAAACAGTCGGTGTGCCTCGGACAAGGGCAAACCCATCGACGGGGAGTCGTCGATCTCCTATCCGCTTCTCTGTGGCGTTGGTCTGGTGACGAATATAAATTCCCCGTCGATAGGCTTCCCAGTCTAACCACTGGTCGGCGAGATGTTTGTACGGCGTCCGTTGCGGTGTGAAATGGCGACCTTCTGCCAACCAACGCGTATAATGACCACTGGGCATGGGTTGGGCGAGCGACCACAAGTACAAAGCATTCGCGTCAAAGCCAATGATTTTGGCACACGGTTTGCCACTGGGCAGTGTCGTCACATCCTTCTCGTGGTAGCGGTGAAAAATAAGGCTAGGGCCACCCACAATGTTCTGTTTTAGACAATCGTGCATGTCTGCATCTTTCTGTTGTACCAACGAGAAGTACGTAGGACACTCCTGAAACAAATGGCGAAGGGCTAGACCGGGTAAACTTAAGCACTCTTTAAAGATATCCACGTGCATTTGCCGACGAAAGAGTTGCACCATTTTCTCGGACGCTTCCAGGAAAGGAACCACATCTAGGTTGTTATACCACACCAGGAAATCTCGCAACGTCTGCATATGTTCATCGTTCCATACCTGCTGGAGTTCGATGTATGTGGCCTCCGGCAGAGCTTCCCCTTTCAGGTCATTGTAAAACGCTTCCCGGGGTGGCAACTGGGTGTCTTCTAAGCGGTCCAGGCTCGTCATATAGGTGTAAGGAAAGTAACCTTTCGTCTGGGTACAGTTATAGGCCTTGACCCACGCATCATAACTACAATTGGGTGCCAGGTAATTTCGCACATCGAGGAAATGCAGTGACGTGGTAGTGAGGGCCATATGGTTGTTGATCTTCTTGATCACGGACTTGAGGGTATTCGCCTGGGCCAAGTAAGGGTAGAGAAATTCCTTGACCATGTTCAGATCGTAACGGCCCGAATTAAACCCGAGCACCGGTAACTGAGTCAGGTACTGCACGAACCGTAACTTCAATTTCTCCGCACACGGTTTAGGTAACGGGACATCCCGCGCCTGCAGAGGCTGCGACTGCAGGGACTCCGACTCGGACTCGGACTCGGATTCTTCATCATCGCTGAACGCTACACCGGGTACAGGAATGCGGTCGTCCAGTTGGTCCAGTACGTCATGGAACTTGGCCACCAACAATTCCGTACTGGCCGCACTGACTTTCTCTAAATATTTCATCATCCGCGTAATCAGGTCATGGGAGTCCCCCGTGGATACGAAACATACAGGCTCAGCGTCATAGCCAGGTACGTTGCTGGAAATACTGACACTCAGAGGAATATGGCGCTGCGTCCACTGTGTTTTGGGTGAAAACAGGTCCATGGGCTCCAAAATTGCTTCAAAGTCATAGCACGCCCGGTAGGGAAAATAACGGTCCTTTTCCGGTATCTTCACACCCTCATCGGCCAGTTCCTCGAAAATAGTAGGCGTATTATGATACACTCCACCCGGATAGACTCGCTTGACACTGTTGTCACAGGTTTTCTCGTGGCGATGTAAGTTGTAAGACGTTTTAAACACACGATGGCATTGGGTGCAGGCGAAAGATTGCGCGTACTGACTCATATTGGTGATGAGCGAAAAATGACTGACTCCACCGTAGTCGTAGACGTTCACCTTCATCGTAGCAGCATACCGTTCTGTTGATCGCCGAACCAATTCAGCCACAAATGTATCTTCCTCCTCGCATCGTAATCGATACACAAAGATATTAATATCGAACAGTCTTTCCACGTCATCCAAATTCTTAAAGGGAACTCCACGGAAGTGCCGCTCATCCATGTCTTGCTGCTCTAAATACTGCTCCCAATAGCCATCGGCCACTGTGTCACAAGACTTGGGGGCACACTCGTCCAGATGCACGGCCAAACATCGAAACAGACATTTCCGGCCTTTGTAGGGCCCCTTTAGCCCTCCTGTTAATGCATACAGGCCTTGTCGATGAAGCAACCACGGGGGAAGTTCTACAGGAGCACCGATCGGGTGATCTCGCATTTTCGTGATGAAAAATGTGACGTTAGTCACCATTTCCACCAACCATTGTGTATTGGGGCGTTGCAGGCGGGCCCACTCCAACGGGTCTAATGTAGTGAGTTGCTCGACCACCGGCTCCAGAGAAATCGCATCCGTGATGGTGAACGGCTGGTCAAACACATACGAATTATTACTGGGATAAAAATACCGCAGCTGATCCGTCTTTTTGTGCCGTAAGATATACCCAAATGTCACATTCAACTTATAGGCCGTCACCTGATCTTTGAAAATGTCCTGGGCGTAAATAGGAAGATACGTGAGGTCCTCCAGTCGAAAATTGTACAAGTCCAATAGACGTCGGTCACGGTGAAAACAATGACGTATGGTGGGCCAGTGTCGTTGATAAATGACCCTCACACGCTCGTCTTCAGGCAAGACTTCAACCGGAGGTACGGCTGGATCCAAGGGAAAATCTTCTCCACGTCTCATGCTTTTCGTCTCATACAAGCGGATAGGCAAGCAGGCTGGAGGCAGGCAGGCAGGTCAGGTAAGTCCAATTGAAATACACCCCTTTCCCTAAAAATCGACTGCTTTTATACGTTTTCCCCGTGAGTGGGTGGGTTCAAAATGGCGGACCCTTATTTTACACACACAACACCCTCAGCCACCATTTTAAACCCACCCACTCACATCCCAGGTCAAATCAGTGCACCCGAGTGAGTGGGTGGGTTCAAAATGGCGGACTTTCAACGTCCCAGAGAAAATAAACGGCCACCATTTTGAACCCACCCACTCAATCACCCCGGTGAGTGGGTGGGTTCAAAATGGCGGACCCTTATTTTACACACACAACACCAAAAGCCGCCATTTTAAACCCACCCACTCACATCCCAGGTCAAATCAGTGCACCTGAGTGAGTGGGTGGGTTCAAAATGGCGGACTTTCAACGTCCCAGAGAAAATAACCGGCCACCATTTTGAACCCACCCACTCACATAGCACTCAATCACCCCGGTGAGTGGGTGGGTTCAAAATGGCGGACCCTTATTTTACCCACACAACACCCTAAGCCGCCATTTTAAACCCACCCACTCACATCACAGGTCAATCAGTGCACCCAAGTGAGTGGGTGGGTTCAAAATGGCGGACTTTCAACGTCCGCCATTTTGAACCCACCCACTCACATCTCAACAAAATTAACTCACGTATGCGAACCCCCCCTATGGCAACCCAAAAATTAACTCCGCGCATGCGCAGTGAGGCGCTAAATACCCGTTTTACTCTATATATACTACTCACCTCTTCCCACTTCCCTTATATGTGTTGTAAGTAAATGTTTTTTTTTAAACATGACCAGTGCCCATTGCAGATATGACTATCTGCAATGTTTTTCGCCCTCTGTACATGTCTCTCGACAAATGTATGTAGGTTTATTGTTCTGCTGTGAAATCTAGGCCGTAAGACGTCGGGAATTACAGGTTAGTTTTCCGGTGTATTCTTGCATTTAACAGTTTTACCCCATGTTGAAGCGTTTACTCCATCAGACGTCCACGATTTTAATCCATTTCCTGGTAGGGGTCCATCCAACTGGACAGGTGTCTCGTCCGTTTTCATCATTCCGCGCATGCGCAGTCTGGCCGTAGTATAGAAAGCAGCAATTTTTGGGGGTATAAAGGAAGGTGTTTGGAGTCGAGAGACCATCCCTGGTCCGAATGGGTCGTGGGAGGTGTCAAAGTGAAGTTCTCGGGGTGTAGGCCACGACTTGAGGGATGTTCATGTCATCTGTGACGTCACTGGTGACGTCATCAGTCGGAGTAGTATCCAAAGTGAGCATTCTGGGGTGTGGAGGAAGGTGTTTGGGTCGAGAGGAACCATCCCCGGTCCGAATGTGTCGTATGAAGTGTCGAAGTGAAGCTTTCGTGGTTTACAACCCGACTTGAGGGATGTTCATGTCATCTGGGACGTCATTGGTGACGTCATCAGTAATAGCCAAAGTGGGCATTCTGGGGGTGTGAAGGAAGATTTTTGGAGTCGAGAGGGACCATTCTTGGTCCGAATGAGTCGTGTAAGGTGTCAAAGTGAAGCTCTCGCGGTGTAGACGAAAGGTATATGCAATCGAAGCCAGGAGATTGTGTCACGCCATGCCACCCTCATTGTTTCCACCCTCATTTTCCCAACAGAATTTAACGGCTTACTACTACTGACATTGCATAATCATGATTTGAGACTTACCGTAGTTAATATTGAGATGCCATGTTATACAATATGTTTCAAGTGTTTTCAGTGAGTTTTGTAGGCCCTGGGGTGGTTCTGAGATAAGGAGTAGGTCATCAGCATATAGGAGGAGATGCGTAATGTCTTCTTCCTGCAATCTGACCGGATTCTAGATCGAATGATCAAAGATTAGATCATTAACAAATATGTTAAATGAGGTTGGACTCAAATTGTCCCCCTGACGGACATCTGTGTTACTTGGTATAGATGGGGATATTTTGTTATTTATTTCTAACTTGAGAGTATTGTTGTTGTATATACTTTTTATAAGTTCATAGAAATGACCGGTTACCCCGATTCTTTGTAGTTTAAAAAGTAGTCCAGTATGCCAAACAGAATTAGAGGGCTATATATTATTTAGCTAAACAGAATCAAATGCATTTTGAAAATTCAGGAAGCACAAGTAGAGTTTCTATTTTTTTTTAAATATACCTATCTATCAAGGCTTTTAGAACAAACAAGTGGTCTGTCGTTCTGTGATCAATAAGGAATCCAGCTCGAGTGTCGGAAGATTTGAGTTTCATCAAGAAATCTAATTAGTCTGTTATTTAATACTTTAGTGAATAGTTTGCTTATAGACAACTGTAGTTTTCTTGCTTTTGTTTGTTTCCTTTCTTGTGGATTGGTGATAAGTAGGCATATGACCAGGACTGTGGGAAGATGCCTGTATAGAGTATTGTATTAACTAATTTGGTAACTGGGGAGAGAAGTATATGCCCATATTCAGCATTTCGTCAGATATTTGATCTGGTCCCGCGGATTTATTGTTTTTCAATGTTTTTATAGCGGTTTTCACTTCTTTGGATGCATGCCTCCATTAAGGATGGAATTGGATTATAGGGTGACTGGTTCAAAATTTATCAACTCCGCTTTCAAATAAGCATCGCCCGGATTAGTGGTATTGTCAGTATTGAGGTTTTTTTTAAATGTTCGAAAAGAGAGGAGCTGTTCTCAACCGATTCATTTGACTTTGGTATATCGTCGGACTTCTCGAGTGATTCCAATATATTCCAAATTTCTCTAGTATCTTGACCGTCTGTATTATGTAATTTGTTAACAAGGGAAGTTTTCAGATCTTTAAGTTTTTGGTTCAATAATTTCTTATAGGCCTTTTATTGGTATTTTTTTATTTATCTCGGATTTCGTTGTTCCAAGGATGATTTGAGAGATCTTTTCCCTGCTTTTGTTTTTCGATGTGTGTAACAATCTGAATCAAAGAATGGTTTATTTTTGCGACGTCTTTTTTTTGTGTTTTGGAAATCGAGGGTATGTTTCTTCTGTAGCATTTAGTAGAATTTGGGTGATTGCCTGTGTTGCAGAATCTACATCTGCCCATGCATTTGCGTACACTTCGCCATCCATAAGATGGCTTGCGAATCGTGTGTCTCCATTATCGCGGAGCGATATCCGGTGTTTTACCGGATTCTGTTCGGCCTTCATCCGGCGGAGAACAGACTCGAAAACTCGAATAAATTACAGGTTTTCATACATACCTCGGAAACTGATATTGCCTGGGCTTACAAAATATATATGTATGAATAACTTTCCTATTATCCAAGAGGTGTGGTAGATCTGTAAATTTGAACAAGTAGATCATCACATGACTCGAAAATGGCGGGTTACGTTGGGGTTACGTCGGTAGACTTTAGCGGATTGGCTGACGAAGTCACGTGGTATTGATTTATGGAAAGTCCCTCTAGACTCGTACCTAGCCCTCAACTCACACGCAGCGAATTGGAGCTGGGTACGAGTCTAAAGTCCCTCTAGCAGTTACCGAAAGTAGTTTGAAATGGATACACACGATCCCAGGGTCAGTCTTACCGCGTATAGATGACCGAAATGGTTACAGGTTGCTGCCCATGGAGTTAAAAGATAGAAGGAGAGACAACTCATCCAGCCGCCGGTCGCTGACCCGTGAGGTCGCCCGCAGAGCTATTGTATTCTGAATGGCCGTCAGTCACGATCTGTCCGTTTGATGTTCAATGTATGATTCCGCCGACCGAGTCGTTGGTTCTTATTAGCCGCAGAAAAACATCAACGGAAGTTGAAATTAAAGATGCGCAGTAGTTCTACGTAAAAATAAGGATGCATTAATTATGCGCAACACAAATATTAGGCAATTTGAAGTCATACTGAATATGAGCATATTTCATTAATCAGAATATGACCATTCATAGCTTAGTTACAGGACTTTGGAATCATACTGTCGTTTTGTATATTTTATCGTTTTTCTACAACTTCCGCATGCATAGACTCGTACCTAGCCCTCAACTCACACGCACCGTTGGGGTCTAGTCAGCGGCAGGCATTTTGTATTTTCTGATTGGCTGAATTACCGGTCTAAATCTAGACCGGTAAATAGACTAATGTCAATATGTGTTGTTGTTGTTCGTGTGTATCTAGTGACCAGTACTCGTCTATGGTGCGATAAAGGGCCTTCAGCGCTACGGCCACCAATCCACCAAGTATTATATAGATCCTTGGTAAGATTTGATGAGCGATGAGCGATTATGGTATGTTTCCTAAATAAAGCCCTCGCTTCTTCGACTACCACGACATCCAGCAAGACGGTACATCTTCGGAAAATTTATGACCTATTCCAAGGTTCTTAACGTGACAGGTTCATGATCAGGTCAGGGAATTTGCAGCATTTCTGTTCTTCATTCAATACATAGTACTGTTCATACGCCCTATGATATGTACTTTTGTTGCTAACATTATGCAAGTTTTGTTGTTAAAAAAATAAAACTGAACGTACTTGTAGGCCTACTACTCGTTTGAAGCAGCAGACATTATAAATTTAGTTGACCTAGATTCTGCATTGAAGATCAACCATTGAAACGCGGAAAACAACGAATTACGTCAATTATACAGTATTTTCGCCTTCATGTTGTCTGATCGTACTAGTCTTGTTTATCTGATTATGCTAAACAATTTTGGGATAGGCCTAGGTCATAAATTTTCTGAAGATGTACCATTTTGCCGACGTCCAAACAAGCGTGGAGGGGTATTGTGGGTGAAGAATACCATGGGCCAATCACTGTGCAGTGCTGATTTAAAATGCCTGTCGATAACTAGTCTCCATAGAGCGATAGCGAATTGGAGCTGGGTACGAGTCTACCGCATGCAGGGAACTTGGTATAAGTACAGCGAATGTGGAAACGAATAGCACATGAGGGACCGGTTGGACTAGCTAAAAATATAAACGATAGAAAAACTCTCAAGAACCCCATTTAAAATACATGGGCAATTTTGCCACGAACAGAAAATACATCATTTTCACTGCCGAATTAACAGAATTTCCGCATTTCACAAATGACACATTTTGTGCTTGCGTTCAAGATCAAATAAAAGAGTACATATCAGTCTTTACCATTTTAGGGACAGGAAGCCTGAATTTGGATAAAATGCAATATTGTAAACACTAGATTGGCCTTTTTTCGCTTTTGCGCTGCCTCAAAGCTATTAACTAATGAGTCAGCCAAGGCCGTTTTACCCCCTGCGTGCTAATCGCTAATTGATCTTCAATACTTGTGTATTGAAGATCACTTCTGGCCCGATGGGGTCCTTGACGGGCATCCGGTATTAAAGCTATTATATAGCTGACCAATATCAACAGTTCATTTTATTCTAATTACGTTATACCATGGAGTTAAATAAGTCTTATTTGGTTATGGTTATGCTAACGAGGAATGGTTCCCTGGTGAGTAAAAATAATTTCTACCCAATTATTGAGGCAAAAAGAGGATTTGAGAACGGGAAGCATAATAAACACATCCTGTATCTATTACAAATGAATATGGCCTCTATATTGTATACGGTGAGCGTGTGCTGCTAAAATTTTGATATATAAGAGCTGAAAATACATGTTCGACAACTTATTTACAAAATTTTCTGACCAAGAGCAACACCTTCAGCACAACGAAGATAATCTTTCTCACGGCAGAAAAATGGACCTGCATGTGGAACAACTTCGGTTAGCCTGTCGCTTGTGTGCGGGGACCGAAAGCTTGTATCCTTTCGATAGAAACCCGGTTCCGAAACACAAATTCAAGAAACAAATCTTGCAGGCAAATTTAAAATCCTAATATAATTTATAGCGAGCGGAGCGCGGCCGCGAAGCGGCCGCTTGCGAAGCAAGCTCTATAGGTATTGCGTAGACGTGCATATAAACAAAACATAGCAAAATTTAATGAAAACAAAGCAAATAACAACAACAACCGATATCCCTTGAACGAAAAAACGGTGATTTCCGTTTCCGCCACCCATGGAGAAATTGCATGCCGGGACAAATTACTCGTGATGAAGACTTAAAAGAAGAAAACATAGCCTAGCTGGCATGTCATTTTTCGAAAGGATTTCAATTTATGAATAATTTTACACAGATGAAAGTAACTGCAGACTAAAAGTGATTCGTTATGTGGCTTTCGTCCTTGTCGAAGATGTCCGATGCAAAACGCAGACCACGTGACCAAGAGTTCGATCAAAAACGTTTCGCACTGAAGCTTGTGCACTGAAGGCGGCACTGAAAACGGTGTACGACTTTCGTCAAATTTAGTTCTATGGGAGGCAAAACCTGCATAAAATTCATATCTATGGAAAGCTTATTTATTGCGTTTTTTAGATCTGAAGTATCGTGTAAAAGGCATTTGTTAGAAAATAAACATTTACGACGCAGTCGTGGTTGTAAAATCAAGCCATTCAACATTCACCTTTTCGAAAACATAGATGGGAGGTAACTCCGCTAGAACCGCTTGATCTCGCCGACGACGAGTGAGGGTCCTACTGTTTACCGCCCAGTCAAGTCCAGTAGCGTACAACTCGCGTCCACTCATGTTCAGTAGAAAAGAGATAACCGCCCAGGCACGCATTCAGTCCCCAGTGACGTCCAGTAGCAAATGTCATGTCCAGTGGAGATAACTGTACACCCAGCATTTGAAAATTGTGATTTTGCGATTTAACTTTAAAATTCGATTTTGAATTAAAACAACTGAGTTCGTAACCTATTTAATTTTTTGGATGATCATTCTTAGTTGGTTGTTAATTTTAATTACGAATTGGAATTTCAGTTTTTTTAATGAAATTTCAGTTTTAATTGAATTTGATCAAGATTAAAGTAAAATTATTTTTAAATACTTGAATTTAAATTTGAATATAATTTTAACCCGAAATTAAAATTTAATAGTCGGAAAAAAGTTTGAAGAAAACATTTCATATGGAATGAAGTCCAGAACTAATGTTTTGAGTTCACCTTAATCAGTTCCTAATCTGAAGCTAGAGTATGTTTCAATTTAAACTTTCAAAGTTTACATTCAAAATTAATAATGAACTTTTCGAAAATTCCTGAAACTTCAGTATGTTTTATAAACTAGACATCCTCCGATAATACCTAAAAAATTCACACCAGAGATAGGCCTACACATTTTTTAAAATTTATTTATGACGATTTATTTGTATTTCCACATTTTAATGACATGGGAACCGTACCCTAAGCTCTACTAGAAAATGTGAAAACAAAACAAAGAAACAAAAAAGATGGCCTTCTCCTATATTGTAACTTGTTTCATCAGATTAATATTTTATTTTCTGGAAACCATGAAGAATTTCGATTAACATTATACAAGCGGCCGCTTGTGAAGCAAGCTCTATAGGTATTGTGTAGACATGCGAATATGGGACAAAACATAGGCAAAATTTAATGAAAACCCAACAAAAACAACAAAAATGCAGAACTAATTTTTGAGTTCACCTCAATGTAAAATCAGTTCAAATGTGTCCCTAACCTGAAGCTAGGGAGAGTATGTTCCAATTTAAACCTTCAAAGTTTACATTCAAAATTATAATGAACTTTTCGAAAATTCCTGAAACTTCAGTATGTTTTATAAACTAGACATCCTCCGATAATACCTAAATATTTCACACCAGAGATAGGCCTACATATTTTTTAAAATTTATTTATGGCAATTTATTTGTATTTCCACATTTTAATGACATGGGAACCGTACCCCAGTTGCAGACGAGGGGGAGGGGGAAGCCCCCCCCCCCCGCCCCTCTCTATATATTTTTGCTATCCCTGAGGCTAGAGTCCTGAAAATTACCACAATATATCTGTGGGCCAAGCTTTACTAGAAAATGTGAAAACAAAACAAAGAAAAAAAACAAGGTGGCCACAATGATGACGTCACAGTGACGTCATTTTCAAAACATATTTTTAGACGATTTTTCGGTCATGTTACCCCCCACCCAATGCCATTCCCCATTATAGACACAAATGAATTTTAAATATCAATACCCAATATGGTTAATTATGGTTTTCATGTCTTCTTTATCTATAATTTTATAGATTATAATCATAGCCATTACAAGGTTGTTTCTGTCCATTATAGTATAATAGCTCTCTTCCATTAATATTTTAGCATTCAAAATTATTCATTAAAGTATGTAATTATAATCATTCTATCAATTCCTTAAAAATGTAAAAAGAACAATATCTCAATGTTGAGAACAGCTACAATATGAAATGATTTAGTCGATTGGTTTTACAGTTGCACATTGAACTATTTTAACATATCTGGTAAATCTATTGGCTGTAAATGTTTGCAACTATTGTTTCCATTTGGCAGTTAAATAGTAGTAGTTTCGTCTTTGTATACAGATCTGTCTATTAATCAAGATATATTCACTTCAGTCTCAACTTTTGAACATGTCCATTACAAGGATATTTAGTTTGGTTGAGTGGAACCTACTTCCCCAAGGTTTTATATATTGTGTGTACAATCAAATTAGAATTGAACAGAATTCCTTCAGTAATAAGACTAATTGTGACAGTATATATGTGACATAGATTTTATGTCCGATAATTAGAGGAACAGGATTATTCTTATTAATAGGACTTTAAAATAAAGCTGCCTTATGACAGAATATAACATCATGGCCACCCTGCCTGGAACAGTGACAGGAAATCATAGCTAGGACCAGATAGAATTTGGACAATTAAATATTTGATCCAGTCTAATTAAAATTAAATCCTATCTGCTCCCCAATTTGGATATGTCGCCTACATAGTGACATATACGATTGGGGAGCATTGATAGGATATAAATTATGTCATATTTATGATCCAGGCTAAGTTGACAAATTCTAGACAACAACAATACCACATGGATTTTAATGCTGTAAAGTTCTACAGAAACTGACTTTCAAACAAGCCATCGGTTTTGATGTAAGCATGTGCATGAAATATGTGTTCAGTGTAAAATACTATACAAAACGTGGACTCAATCTGCCCATATCTGTTTCTGTGATGGATATGGGCAGATCAAATCAATGGAACCCTAAAAAGTACAAAAGTACTTTAGATTTCATCCATTTCAAATATTAGCTCTGTGTGAAACAAGAAATTATGCGAATGAGTACTAGTGGAAAACTTGATATGAATAGGCAAAGCCAGAAACGGGAGGAAGAAGTAGGCCTATTTCTCCGCTCGCTTCTAGGCTTTGCCTATTCATATTAACAGTGACTATATATGGTTTGCGAAAAAAAAAAAATGATACGAAAAAGGCAAAGTCAGAAGCGAACAAAAGAAGTATACTTCGTTCGTTTCTAGGCTTTGCCTATTTCATATTATCAAATATAGCCAGAAACTGTGACAAAATGGTCAAGATCCAATGGTCAAAATGGATATAGATATCAAGCTACTTTCCACGTTAAAAGTCGATTAATTCATAAATCCTTAATTTATCAACCGAACAAGAACTCCTGGGTGGCAGGGAATCAAAAAGGGCCAGAATTTGCAGGCACAGCATTCAACACGATTCTTTTTTGCAAAAAGTGAAGATAAAATGTTCATATTATATTAGCAACAAGAAAACCGGCGTTTTTCCATTTTTACAAGTTTTCTGACCACTGTGAACCATTGACTTTTCGACCTCACAATAAAATAGGGCTCTTCTTTGCCCTTTGATCTTGGAATACTCAGAGTTTAGTTCCAATCCAGTGCCTAATATAAGATATTAACGAACGAAGTTCAGGACCGCGAAGCGGTCCCTAACGGAGTTCGTTAAATAGGTAACATACATGCATTACGTGAGACAAAATACAGATACAGAACTTAATCACAAACCAGTGTAAATCCATGTAAAGACAGACAATCACCGTAGTCTATCATGTTCAGATTTCATCGTTTGCGTGGGCGTATTTTGCGGGGGCTGCCATATTGGATTTGAGGCAGTGTGGGTAATAGCTAAAATTAGAACAGTATCGAAATTTAATCTAAAAATATTTGCTATAGATTTGAAACAAAAAAAGGATAATATGCTAATAAATTCAAGGATGAATTCCCTTCCGATTCCCTTCCGACTGATAGAATATTTAGCGAAAACGCCCGAGTGTCGTCTGCACTTCGCGCACGCAAATGGTTACAGGTTGAGAATGCGGTCAGACCTCTTTTTCGCGAAAATGGCACTTCACATCAGTGCAGAAATTTCATAAAATTTAGTTCTACGGCAAGAAAAAGCTGTATAACGTGTCCATCTATAACAAGCTTATTTATTAGGCTTTGAAGATCTGATGTTTCGTAAAGAGATAATCGGTTGTTCATTTGAAAAATGAACATTTGCCACGGAATTGTGACCTTACGCCGTAGCAAAATCAAGCCATTCAAGTTCTGTCGCTGACGTCCGCGTGATAAATTAGGTCATCCAAAGTTCGCAAAGAAAAGGGAGAAGGGGGTCACACAACAAGCTGATTATCAATACTGGGATTTTAATTATAACAGGCAAGAAATCATTTCCAAGTAAACGGTGACACTGCGATTGTCTGAACCGTCAGATATCATCCATTCACTTCAGATTATGGCCTAGATTTAGACATTAAATTAATAGGTACGGACAACCAAGATGCAAGTAAAGTTCATAAAACAAACACATTCATCAAGATTAAACATTTATAAACAATGTTTCTATTTGTTACCAAATCAAACCTGTTTCAATTATGCCATTCAATCTCCGTCAGGAAGATGATACAACGTAGAAAACGGAAGTTTAAAACTAAAAGTTAGCTCCCCTGGCGGAGAGTTGTCCGCCCCTAGGAGAACTCTCCCACCTCATTCCAGCAGGAATACTATATAGGCTTAGTTCAAACCATTACTCGCCCTCTATTCTCATTTTAATTACCGAGACCTGTAGTGTTTAAGGCCGGCATGAGGGGACGGAGGGAGGGCCATCAAATTGAAACAGGTTTGATTTGGTAACAAATAGAAACATTGTTTATAAATGTTTAATATTTGTAGCCCAAATCGTAAACCTGTTTCAATTATGCCACAGTACCAACATATGGAGGCGGGAATCCCGGCCTCATGGTAACTCCCTATAGTAGACTAGTAATCGCTGGAATGACACAGACATGGGTATAAATTTGAGACATAATTACTCATCAAGTTAACCCTGGTCTCAGACTCATCGGGTAATTGAAGGAATTGATACAGTTTTACTTATCTGAGTGTCTCCATCCATGTAACTGTGCTTGTGATGTGGTACACATTTCCACCAAGTCGCAGGAAACCCGGACACCCTAGGCGACAAGTAGGTCCTCATGGTAGACACTGTATGACTAGGGGGGAATCTCCGTCACAGCCATTGCATACAGGGAGATCCTTGATCCAACCGTAAGTAAAGGGGAACGCGGTGCCCAAAACTTGGAAGGTACCAAGTCCACACCACTCTCAGACCGCAAGCTTCTTGAGGGCAACTCACCATACTAGGAGTGATGAAATTAGATGCGTTGGAATTGCCAAGCTTGCTCCCTGGGTGAGCCGCGCACTCTTCAACTCTCTGTACTTTCTTCACTACTGTTGACACTAGGCCAGGAGCGGGTGTCTTGTGAGTTGAGGCACAGGAGACCCAGCTGAGACATCTAGAAGGAAGTCAGTTTCTGAAGAACAGAAGCAAATTTCAGTTAGGAGTGAACCCTATCCTGGTGTTAGGCCTTCATTGGTGATTATAGAATCCACGGCCGGTCAACTGACTTATTTCTACCTTCTGAGATGCCTCTTATCATATAATATATGTAATAATAATAATATGACTGAGATGAGATGAGGTGAGATGATACAGCAAGATGGCTGTCTTGCTGCGATGGTGACCATTTTGCCGCCCCCCCCCTTCTTTTTCTGAAATTACTCACAACGTGCTGGGTAGCCACAGTGGCCCAAGCGTGGTCACACTATTGATTGCACTGTCATATCCCTCAGACAGATATTAGTGAACGTGGAGTTAATTGTTCAGGCACAAGACAGGACAATGTCATGAAGGGGTCAGTTCTTCCATACATGCCATGACGCAGCGATGGCACGAATCCCATTAGAAGAAGCAGAAGATAGTAGTGGGGCGTCAATGGTATATCTACCTTCTGCCAATTGATAAGACTATTATATGGTCTTCTTCAACTATGCGGCTTTTTTTTTTTTTTTTTTTTTTTTAAAAGTCAAGCCTTACTGATAGGCGAAGGGACAGAGTAACCGTAGCCGAGAGCCGCGAACGGATCGGCACGAGTAAGATAGTGGCGGATGGCTCGAATAGGACATAGCAGAAGATCGTCCTCGAGTCCATGTACAAAGTCTGACAACGCAGGAATGGTGTACGACGTTGAGCGCACGGACCTGAACGAACAGACTCATTTTGGCGATAAAATCAGGAATGGGCCGAAAAGAAATGCAGGACCGATCCGCTGTCCAGGTCATAGAAGATCTTTCAAGAGCATGAAGTATAGACAGTCTGGACGCCAAATCAAACGCCGCCACGACGGCCGTCTTATAAGATACAGTTTTTATAGACGCGGACTCTAAGGGTTCAAAAGGTGGTATAATCAGAGCACACAGAACCACACCGATATCCCATTTCGGTAACAGTTGGCGAGTGCAACGCGACTGTAATGCGAAGGCGTGAATAAGAGCAGAGATATTATCGTTAAGACTAATGTCGGAACCCAAGGTAAGACGTAACACCCTATTCAATTCATGCCAGAGCAGATCGACAGCCTTCCATGGTGCTAATATGAAACTCCCTATCCTGGTGAAGGTGAAGGATGAAGTCAATTACGAGGGGAATAGAGTCGGGAACGATCACGTCCTCGGCACCAGGACAAATATAGGAACGTAGTGAGTAAGATCCTACATATAATAAACAACCTTAAGGTTGATGACAGAACCATAATGTCAAAGTCTAACCATTGGTGTAACGGTTAATATAGGAATAAAGTACTTGATGGAGAAAGTCAGAAAAACTGTCCCACAAGTACACCACGAAGACATTGTGTTGATCAAGCACAATCCTAAGGTAACTGGATCTCAACATAATGTTAGTGTGATAAAGTCAACATGGCTCTGTGTTAACACTGTGCTGAATTCAATTAAAGGCGACTAGTCCGTCATTCACAATCCCGCCGTCGTCCTCAGAGAATATCCATGTCCATAATCCAAAGACCTATTCCATATAACAGTATTTAACCAAATACTGCTGATTCCAATACAATTTTGATATTCTGAACTCCAGACTGGAAACAGCAAGGTCTGGACAGAACTCTCTTCGTAGAGTAAAGACGAACCTAAGTAAATCACATTGTGAAAAACCCGAGAGGAATTGATACAAGTGGAAAGTTGACGCCAAACGAACGGACTTCCCCTCCCACCGGCGATCGACGATGGAGAATCAAAGGAAGTGCCGATGAATGGATATAAAATATGCAACTCGCAAATGAAGAAATGACGTGACAAACGGCGTTATTGCACAGGCGTATGAGAGACACATGACGGTGTAATGAACATGTCGTCAAGGTGTAATAGGAAAGCGTAATGTGAAAAATGCGAGAAACGTTGTATATGATAAACAACGTAGTGATTTCCTCATTCACAACAACTTAATGTATATACATGCTCATCATAGAGCAGGATACAACTTATAAAAGCACACGACGTAACAGAAGGGCGTTGCAACAGTAACCCCGAAGTCGATTATAATAATTTCCCTTCTCTTTAAACGCAGTAGAGATGAACATATTAAATGTTTGTAGCGTTAATCACCAAATGTAAGCTCAATGAGATAAATGGGATTATGAATCTTTGTGTCAGTGAACATGAATAATGTATCAATGAACATGGTTACATTATGACCTCTCCCGATGTAATTTGTCTCCTGTACATGAGATTCAGTACTGGAGTTTTATATGGAGAGAATATAAAACATTTACAACAATGTTACTATTAATAACCAAATAGTCACACAACCGACATCCAGAACAAAGATTTTCCAGGTAACCAAGAAAGATCCTTAAAGAATTTTAAATTCCCGAAGAGAGGAAATACATTTAAGTCTCTCGCCGGCAGGAAAGTGAGGTTATTCAAAATTTATAATTTGAAATGACCTAGCACGAACAATTTGTCGAGAAGAACACTGTACCGGTAATACATACCTGGTAGAAAGAAACCATAGAAGACTTCAAGACTCACGTGTCACTAGGCTTGATCCTTGGCCGGCCAAAACCTTCCCACTCACGCTAGTAATTTTAAATTTTCTCATATGGAAGAAATTAAAATTAGTGCATAACTCCATCTGAATTATAAGCGTAATACAGTATACAGATGGAACCAACATGGTGTGAAATAAAACAAGCAATGTAATAATCAGACAATTGTGTTTCAAGAAAATCACACTTTCACATAGTCGGTGAATAGGTTTACTCACTCACGTAAACCAGCATAAGTGGGTGAATAGGTTTACTCACTCACGTAAACCAGCACGTGATCTCATTGTTGTTCGACACACCCTTAATTACATAAAGAGATCAGTAAAGAAGCTCATTAAGATGCGACACAGGGTCGAAGTAAATAGGGTTGAGTTGTGGTTACGTAACACAAACGCAACAATCATGCTTCATATTCATGTCAGTATGAAAGACATAAAACCTCTGTCAGGACTCTCTTGAATACAGGATATCAAATATCCCGAAATATATAACAAGAGATTACATTTTGGTAGGACCAAGGTGAACCAACCAAAACTGCAAGTCCGAACAGACACAACAACAACAACATGAAAATTTGACGGCTGCAAACAAAGTATCAGATCTCTCCGGCGGGAAGAAACGAAAAACCCCCGCCGATGAGAATACTATTTACAACCCTACTTGAGATATACACAAACTCAATGCATAAAATTCATGAATCAACGAAACCAAACCTGATCGTTTATTGTAGAGATCACCATCGGCCTTCAAATCTCAGCACTAAAAAGGCAGACTTACAGAAATGCCGGGAACTAAGTACGAATCTGTCACCAATTGAGCAATAAAAACGAGGTCGCGAGAGCCCGTAAAAACCCACACCAAACACAGCGGGTCGAACTCATTGTTCGTGTGAAGACGTGATATTGAATACACATTGTCTCCATCACGCCGGACTGTGTTATCAGATAAGCCCGAGATTAATATTGACTTTAGAAAATATATCGGGTAATAATTTCAAGATATAAGAATTTTGAAAACTCCGACAAGAGCCAATTTATTTCGCGACGTACGTCCGAAGACAATAAACACATGGCAGATGGAAAAACAGACCATGTGAAGTCTACAAATTTGCCCAAACAAAATTTTGACAAGACAGAAATGTGAAAGAAAAATTATCCCCAAAATATTAATTTAATCACCATCGAACCATTGACAAAAATGACATAGGTGAGACAACATACGGCGAGGAAGTATTCCTTCGTCTGACATTTAATACGAGGATTATTCGAAGTAGACGGCATATCCGGCAGCAACGCTAAAAGCGCATCCAAATTATCCGAAAAACCATCATTGACGTATGTTCCTAACTTTACACTGAAGAAAAAGGAATCACAGATGAACTCGACGATACCGGTGTAGGAAAAACGTCGAGTCGAAGTACGAGAACGGCATACCGGAGAACGGGAGGGCCGAAAAATAGAACTAGAATTCCCGGTCTAATTCTCACCGATTTCGTAAGCAGTATGCACTATTTTAATAAGCAATAATCGTCGACAGATTGGATATTTAACGATGGAAAATGATTGAAATATCAAACATTTATAAACAATGTTTCTATCTGTTACCAAGTCAACCTGTCTCAATCCACCATTATATCAGTTTGACCTCATACCTGATAATAGTCTAGTTGAGAATATTTGATGAGATGAAAATAATGGTTTGTCTTTTAGATCATCACTTGTGACCATCCTCGTCAATGTGAATACTTTCAGTATATTTCCAATACAAATTAAACATTTATAAACAATGTTTCTATTTGTCACCCCAACTCAATCCTAATTGAAGTCCCGTAACATGTCATTTCGCTATTATAGAATCGCTGATTCATCGATAAACGAAACCGCAAGAGCAATTTTGACACTCAATGGTAGGTCTGAATAACCCACCATAAAACGAGAAACGAATTTAGAACTGCGAACAGACAAGACACGTTTATTCCGTTTAGGTAACGGAGTGTGAAAACAAAAAGACAAAGGAGAGGTCGAGCATGATATGCGAACCCACTGCATTTCATTGTCCGACGAGAACAATGGATTGCTAAGGCACGACAGGTTAGAGAAGTCTTTGTCGAAGTAGACAAAGGAACCGGTTTGACTGCATACATAGCCAAACCTAGACATGTAGGCTGTCTAACTAGACGTAGAACCGTCCCGCTAGTATATTTATAGAGGCGGGCGAGTTCTGATTACTAAGACAATGGGAAACATTTATATAATTGCAACGTAACTTCGATAGCATTCAGGTCAATTACAAGCAATTCCCAACAGACGTCTGTCGACTTCCGAAAGAAACGGGTCGCCAGACGCCTGCAAAGGTAAGCCCGACTAGCCTGGGCGAAATTTCCCCACGCTAACGGGTCTCTAATATACACTCGGCGAACTTCGCCGATAACACAACTCTTTACAAGAAAACCAAACCGTGTGGGCGTCCAAACTGGACCACCATTTCACACACGAATTACATGCATTAGATATCGGAATCTCAGACATAACTAATGAAAGAATTTCCGACAATAATGAAAGAATTTCCGACAAGAAATAACACAAGTCAAAACCGATAAGGATACTGAGGGTCGTTACAACAACAACCCAGGTTGTATAAACACTTCCTTCCTGATGTGTACTGGTCGAGGTACAACAGAGAATAGAGGACGAGTAATGGTTTGAACTAAGCCTATATAGTATTCCTGCTGGAATGAGGTGGGAGAGTTCTCCTAGGGGCGGACAACTCTCCGCCAGGGGAGCTAACTTTTAGTTTTAAACTTCCGTTTTCTACGTTGTATCATCTTCCTGACGGAGATTGAATGGCATAATTGAAACAGGTTTACGATTTGGGCTACAAATCTATAGTTTATTGCAGATTTTATTGTGTTTAGATCCGTACACTTCTGAGGGGTCAATTCATGAATAGCCTTGAAGTCAAACAGCAAAATTTTACCAAGAACTCAAACAACTTATAAAACGAAATTTTAGAAAGTCAGATTCCTCATATTTAGACATGCATCCCCCCCCCCCTCATATTTAGACATGCATTCCCCCCTCCCCCTTCCTATATATTTTTGTACTATGAGTTCGTACAAATGTTTAACAAAATTGAAATATTGACAAAAACAAATTTGGGGCATTTCTCTATTATTATTCATTATTTTCTATAATTCGGCATGATAAAACAATAGCTACGGTACCGGTAGTATACATCCTATACGTTAAGAACTATTACGTAGTCATAAATAAATAAATATTTTGATCCATACGATAGAATAGAATAGATGTTTATTTGCTAATTAGAACCTACATGAATGAAAAAAACCCCAACACCTATACATGAGGCGAACAATCAATAATGTAACATACACTTGCGCAATTCAATGGAATTCTTTATTAGCACAGATATGCTGAGATGAATTATGCATGTCAAAATAGTGCCCTGTTGAAGAGAAAGTAATTCATGGCAAAACCCAAGATATCTATTACAATATTTTACTAAATTATACAAATCTTGTTGAAAGTATCTTAAAATATTTCAGTGTGTTACACATTTGTAGTTATAATACCAAAAAAAAAAGGGGGGGGGGGAGGGGGAGTGGGGAATGTCCACAGAGGGAAATGTTTGAAGGAGGAAATATCTAGGGAAATGTCTACAGGGGTAAATGTCCTCAAGGTGGAATGTCCTGGCTTCATAAGCTATCAAGCTTGTTTTTCATTTGTTTACAATAATTTGATTATATGTAACTATAAACATCGCAATATTTCTGTCCATTATATAATAATATCTCTCTTCGAACAGTTTGGCATTCTTAATTTTTCATTCAAGGATAAAATTAAAATAATTCTATCAGTTTCATTCCTCAAATTAATTTATAATGAAGAAGCATCCCAATATTTTGTGGTTTATATATTCGATCAACATACTTTATCCCAGATCCGATCCAGAGTATCAATTCTGATCGACTGTATTTGATTATACTGAAAATAATTCATATTTTCGGACCTTGAAATGTGTGAAACATATACTATATGGTATAGGCAGTCTGCTATGTCAGATAAAGAACAATACGTTTCCCGATTGATCAAATATTCAACACATCATCCACAACCACAGCAATTCCAAACTTTTGGGTTGCCAGTATTTCATCAGAAATCACCAAGCCACAAACGACCAGGAAAATGAAAAGAACTCGCACTAGTCTGAGCCTATATGTATATAATTTTCAATGTCCCTTCTAAGCTTCCGTAATATAACAGTGACTATATATGGTTTGCGGAAAAAAAGGATACGAAAAAGGCAAAGTCAGAAGCGAACAAAAGAAGTATAGGTGGACCTCCGCAGTTTCGAACAAAAGAAGTATAGGTGGTCCTCCGCAGTTTCGTAGTAATGGCCCCTTCTAATTTCATAATACGATAGACTGCCCTTGTTCTGCTACATCATAATTCTTCTTGTCTTCTTAATAGCTTATATCTATAATGCCATCCTATTCAGCATTATCAACGCTGCAAACGAGTACGTACAAATCGAGTGCTGGCTTCGTCTTCACGCTGATCGGGATCATGGAGTAAAGTTTGTCCTGCCTCAGTTATGCCCCTTGGGTGTGCCTAAAAATCGGGACTCATTTACGGGAAGAAAATCTGACAAAAAACGGTTAGGTTAACACCCCCTTTTTTTTGCCTTTTTAAGTTGAGACCGGACCAGGGAACGTGAGTAAGAAGTTTAATTGAAATCGCTCTTACAGATTTTTCTGGAAATTGAGTCGAATTTGACCATTTTTCGACATTTTTAAGGGGTTTTCTAGGAAAAATGAAGCAAGCATGGAGGAGAATGTTCGAGTTAAATTTTTCTATAACATAGCAGTGTTATATCTTAAAATAATAGTTTCATCATGCTCTTTCAGAAAATATATACATATAAGTGATTTGGGTTGAAGGTTTTGCGACAACTGGTGGCCGAAAAACGGACCCATAGTCTATTCCATGCCGAATAAAAGAATCTCCGGAGTGCACCCATACTTCGTTCGTTTCTAGGCTTTGCCTATTTCATATTATAGATACAGATATAGTACCGTAGAGGACGGATATGTAGATCGGTGTAGGTCGTATAGAAAGCATTTTTATGATATCCACTGTCATTGTGGTATATGAAAAGGTGGGAAATAATTATATGATGAAAAACAAATTGAAAAATTATTAACAACAACATCGACAAAGACACCCACTGCTAACCAAGCCACTGTGCTGATACTGTAGGAATTGAGGTCAATGGTGAAATTTTGGAAAATGTTGATGCTTTTAAATATATTCGTATTTGGTTTGACCCGCATCTTACGCATTCTCCCAACGTCCGAGTTTGTAACCTCCAAACCGTCGATAAACAATAGGACAATATATGACAATAGAAGATATACAATCTGATGCCATGAGAATGCATCTTACGTGGCAAACTCGTGGGTAGTAATGTAAAACCCGCACAGGTCAGTTTTTCCAGGGAGGTAACTCTTGGTTCCCTTTTTTCCGCCAGGGGGCGCCACCAGGCCCGTATGACGTCACTTCCGGTCTGGGTGAATGGAGCGTGACCTGGGAACATGATAGGATATGTACTGACCTGTCTGTGGGGGTTTTCCACAATGTCGTTCACCTCCGTGTCTTTTCGGTCAGGTCCGTGACATTTTCGGGCACCTCCGTCACATTTTCGGGCACTTCGTGTCTTTTCGGTGAGGTCCGCCATCTTCAGAACATGATAGGCCATGTACTCACCTGTCTGTGGGGTTTTTCCACAATGTCGTTCACCGCCGTGTCTCTTCGGTCAGGTCCGTGTCTCTTCGGTCAGGTCCGTGTCTTAGTAGGAAAAGTGGAAATTGCCTCTTATTTGTGGCGCGCTCACTTCCGGTTGTGTGGCGCGCTGCCCTCAACCAATCAGAAACGAGTATTTTCACCCGGTCCATTATGGGGCATATCCAAGATGGCGGCGTCTGTCTTCTGGTTCAAGATGGCGGCACGTCCGGTGTTGAAAACTGACAATTTTGTCGGAATTTGGTCATCTGGTGTCGAAAACTGGACCTTGTATGGGTCCCGACACGTTTTGGGGTCTAGGTGGGCCACTAATGGACCGATGGGGTCGAGTGAGGTATCAATGTGAAGCCTATGTGAGGGGGCATCCCACTGGGTGGATGTGGGGTCGGAATATCGTCAGTCTGCGCATGCACAATAGACAAAGGGTATGAAAATAGACGTTTTGGGATCTAGGTGAGCCACTAATGAGCCGATGGAGTTGAGTGAGGTATCAATGTGAAGCATATGTGAGGGGGCATCCGATTGGACTAGTGTCTCGGCCGTTGTCAACATTCTGCGCATGCGCAGACAGGGAATTCTGGGAAAAGGGTGTGGAAATAGACGTTTTAGGGTTTAGGTGAGCCCCTAATGATCCTATGGTGTCGTATGAGGTCTTATTTTGAAGCTGTCGTGAGGGAGCATCCGCCTGGGCTAGTGTGTCGTTCGTTGCCAATAGTCTGCGCATGCGCAGTCTGGCCGTAGTATAGAAATAGACGTGTTGGGGTTTAGGTGGGCCACTATTGGGCCGATTGGATCGAGTGAGGTATCAATGTAAAGCATACGTGAGGGGGCATCCCACTGGGTGGATGTGGGGTCGGAATATCGTCAGTCTGCGCATGCACAATAGACAAAGGGTATGAAAATAGACGTTTTGGGATCTAGGTGAGCCACTAATGAGCCGATGGAGTTGAGTGAGGTATCAATGTGAAGCCTATGTGAGGGGGCATCCGATTGGACTAGTGTCTCGGCCGTTGTCAACATTCTGCGCATGCGCAGACAGGGAATTCTGGGAAAAGGGTGTGGAAATAGACGTTTTAGGGTTTAGGTGAGCCCCTAATGATCCTATGGTGTCGTATGAGGTCTTATTTTGAAGCTGTCGTGAGGGAGCATCCGCCTGGGCTAGTGTGTCGTTCGTTGCCAATAGTCTGCGCATGCGCAGTCTGGCCGTAGTATAGAAATAGACGTGTTGGGGTTTAGGTGGGCCACTATTGGGCCGATTGGATCGAGTGAGGTATCAATGTAAAGCATACGTGAGGGAGTATCCAACTGGCTGGGTGTGACGTGGAACTGACGTCATTCTGCGCATGCGCAGTACAGAAAGTGCATGGAAATAGACATTTTGGCGCCGACATGGGTCACTATGGGTCCGATGGAGTCGTATGAGGTCTTATGTTGAAGCTCTCGTGGAGGAGCATCCGATTTGACTGATGGTTCATCCGTGTTCAATGGTCTGCGCATGCGCAGTCTGGTCGTAGTATAGAAAGCAGGCAATTTGGGGATGCGTGGGGGTGTGTTTTAACCCACCACTATGGGTCCATGGCTGTGGTTTGGTGGTGTGGGTTCTGCGCACAGATGTCACTTCCGGGTTTCACTAAAACTACCTTCGAACACAGAAGAGTTCCAATTTTCCCCTTAGACGTAGGGTCCGGATGTTCAACATCCGGGTTTTCCCCGGCCCGGCCCCGCCCCGCCCCGCCCCGGCCGCAGCGCGCGCGCGCGGGGGTTATCCAGAAGTGCGCGGCATCACCGGAAGTGCGCGGGTGAATGTCGGGTCAAAAGGTCAAAGGTCAAAGGTCACATCCAGGTCAAAAGGTCTCCCTTTCGGCAAGGTTCGGCAACAATGTTGCGGCATCGATATACAGAGCTTGAACCCAAAAAGGGGATTGTAAATTAACCTGGGAAGGATGGGCAGGTCCATTTGCACCAATCAGCAGTCGAGAAAAAGAGCCAATGAGCGATCGATAAAAGAACCAATGTACGGGTACTAGAATTTCGCTCACGTCTGCGCCTACATCCGGGTACTAGAATGCTTTCGCCTACGCCCGCGCCTACATCCGGGTACTTCTATGTAGGTGTATAAAAGTGGGAATTTTTAGGGCACCGGAGCTATACCATGACACGTGGAGAAGATTTTCCAGGGGATCCAGGAGCGTCTCCGGTGCTGTAATCTTTGTTGTTGTTGCTCACTTTTTGCACTAACCAATCAGAATAGCACGTATCACGGACTACACCCGTAGAGCTACGTATAGGCGCGCATGTGTGACATGGTCTATAAAATACGTCCCTCTGGATCCCACACCTTCATTTCTACGGTTGCAGAGCCATGACGGAGATCCAGCCCTATGCGACTAGCATTTTACAGCATGCCACCGTGGTTAATTCACTTACGGGTTACCGAGCAGTGGTTCGGTCCATGTTTGCAGATGGCGACGACAACGAGGGGCGACGCCAGATCCTGAAAGAGTTCACAGAAGCGGTCCTCGACAGAGTGCACACGATGGAAAGGTGTGCCATCACTCACCACTACTGGACTATGACAGCCATCCTTGATGCTCGGGCTATGGACCACGAGCGCTCACGCCGGAACCAGCGACGGCTGGTTGGCCTCACAATAGTGTTTGCCCTATTGACCCTGGCGCTGTGGCATTGACAGTTGGACCTCACCATAAATACGAAAGACAGTCAGAGTGTGTGTCATTCACCGTCCGTCGTTGGGTCAAGCATGTCACCTGTCATACGAGCCATCCTTCCCCTTACACCCCGGGTGGGGTTACACGTCTATGAAGATAAAATCACCCTCGTGGAAGACCGTGGAGATGTTTGCTGGTCGCGCGCTGAGACCGTATCGAATACGGTTACGCTACACCGCGACGGCTGGACCAAATTTAAACGGGTGTTGAGCGGTGAGCTCGACGGAAACCTCATCCACATAGACAATGCCATCTACGTATACCGTGGACCCTTCTTCCCACGCCTGGGCCGTTACCAAGACCCTACGCGAGGCTTCACCCTAGACCCCGATCTGTGGACAGCCTTCGAGAAAGTGGTGCCTATCGTGGACCAGCTGTTTACACCGGACGAGCGGTCAGCTGTTCAGTTGGAGTGGGCTCGTGCCCTGAGTGAAGCGGCGGCAGAACCCAATGAACAAATTACCAAACCTAGCAATGAAGCGGAGGCAGACGATGATGCCACTGATTATCCGACTAGACTCAGTCAGCCCAGTGACATGACCACCCAATCCTTTGATCTCACGGGGTTCTCCCTATAAATGCGAGAGACAGTCAAATCTTGTACCATTCACGTACTGACCATGACGGAGCATATAATACGGGCGTATCTCAGCTTGACCCCCGAGGTCTTCCTGCACGTTGATGCGGATAAGGTCGATATCATGGAGGAGGTGGGAGACATCTGTGATGCGGACCTTACACAACCGTGCCCGGCTCACATTCGTCTGTCCCGAGAGGGCTGGACCAAATTCAAACGGGTGTTGTCTGGTGAACTGGACGGCGACCTCATCCACTTGTGTCACGATGTGTACATCCGACGCGGCCCCTTCTTTGCTCAATTGGCTCGGCTATATGGGGGTACAGTCCATTTTACCCTTCACCCTGATCTATGGTCTGCATTGGAAGATGCCGTGGTAGATGCGAATCAAGTGCTTACGGAGGAAGATCGGTCATCAGACGAGTTGGACTGGTCATTTACCATGGACAATGTGCTGGCAGAAGCCAACGAAGAAAATCAGAAAGAAACTCCGGCCCAAGATATACCCGTTATAAATAAACGATAGAGCCAGGGTCCATCATCATTTGTCACCATGAAGAGCTGGGAGAAGGTGTTGGATAACTTATACTACAGTCCCGACAGTCCGGCGGCCTATAGTGCATTGACGGCTCTCTATCGAGCGGCCAAACCCCAGGGGATACAACGTGCTCAAGTCCGAGATTGGTTAAGAAAACAAGACACCTATACCTTACATCGAGCTGCCCGTCGCCATTTTCTACGGAACCGGGTCATCGTAGGAGGACTAGATGCCCAATGGCAAGCGGATTTGGTCGATATGAGCGCCTTTGTCAAACACAACGATGGGAATCGGTATATCTTGACGTGCATCGATATCCTGTCGAAGTATGCGTGGGTGGTAACCATCCGGACGAAAACGGGGGCGAATCTCATAGCGGCGTTCAAGGACATCTTCAAGACCGGGCGCAAATCCATGTATTTGCAAACCGACGAAGGCACGGAATTCCTCAACAGACTGTTCCAACAGTTTCTGAAAGCCCAGAAGGTGTTTTTCTTCCATACGTACAACGAGACCAAGGCTTCCGTGGTGGAAAGGTTCAACAGGACATTCAAAGGCCGCATGTATAAATATTTCACCTATAAGAATACAAGGCGGTACATCGATGTTCTCCCGAAACTTGTGAGTGGTTACAATCGAGCCTATCACCGGACTATAGAGAGAGCCCCCATTACCGTCACCCAACGCAATGAAGCCCAAGTCCGGCGTGTCTTGTACCCCAGGCAATCGCAGCGAACGACGAAGGAGGTGTACAAGGTCGGGGACCCTGTACGGATCAGTAAAGTCAAAGGTCAACTTGAGAAAAGTTACTTGCCCAACTGGAGCGATGAACACTTCCTGATTAAACGGCGCCTACCCCGACATCAGCGAGTCTATGAACTGGAAGATCTTCAAGGGGAACCGTTGCTAGGCACGTTTCACGAGACGGAATTACAGCCTGTCGTAAAAACACAGCAAGACTACTACACGGTGGAGCAGATTTTGAAAACGGAACGTCGGCGTGGCAAACTGTTTCATTTCGTCAAATGGCAAGGCTGGCCCAGTTCCTTCAATTCCTGGGTGGCGGCCAACCAGGTGAAACGACTATAAAGCCAGACACCACTACCGTCATCCTTCATTCCACGTTCGACCACGGTGCTATGGACAAGCAGCAGCTGCCTCTCAACACAGCGTCTCCCAAAACGCGCAAAGCGCAAGTGGGCTTTGTGGTGATATTGCTAACCCTGCTGAGTGTGTTGTACGGAGGTGTGTTTTACGACGTAGCCTATGTCAGCACGCTACTTAACCAACTTAGAACTCCAGCTGAGAGTGGCAGTGAAACCAGTCTACTGATATCACCAGTCACCTCCGTGATAGAGACGAGCCCAGTCATCACCACCACCACACCACGTGTACAAGCCACAACGAGCTCCACACCGAGTATACAGTCAACATCTACACCAAGTACACCCACTACGTCTGAAAACCCACCGGATTTCATCCCTCACAGTGAACAGACGACGACCAACGTTGTACCCACCACCACCACTCCAGTTCACTCGTACCAAATTTACAAGAGCGGGTTACCACGACAGCGGATACACCTCGAATCATGGACCCTCGGTGGCAGCATCCCTTCACTTGCGTCATCGCAGGACCGACGGGTTCCGGCAAAACGCACTTCGTCAGGAAGCTCCTTCAACACGCCGACAGCATGATCACCCCACCCATTGCCCAAGTCGTGTGGTGTTACGGAGAATGGCAGGCAGCGTATGCAGCAATGCCCCACATCACGTTCGTGGAAGGCCTACCTAACGTGGCCGATTTGGAACCGGACACCTTGGTGGTTCTGGATGATCTCATCGACGGCTCAGCATCATCTACATTGTGCAGAATCTGTTCAGTAAAAACAAAGAACATCGGAACATCAGCTTAAATGCCCACTACCTGGTAGTTTTCAAAAACCCGAGAGATACCACTCAACTGCTGCTCTTGGCGAGACAGATGTATCCCGGCCGCACACCGTTTGCGTTGGAAGCCTTTAAAGATGCGACAACCCCGCAGCACGGCTATATGCTTTTCGACCTCAAGCAAGCCACCCCCGATCACCTTCGACTACGGACCGGCATCTTTCCCGGAGAGGCCCACCACGTGTACATGCAAAAATAATGTAAACACACCCACAGTGGCTCCCCCAGCTGGAGTGTGTGTGTTTGATGATAGAGATAATAAAAAGAATTAATAACACAGCATGGTTGACTTTGTCTCTGTTCTCTGAGGTAGATAAAAAGGGCAGAGTTGTGGGTTCTGGCATTAATTGTACATGATGTCTGCGCGAGTACGCAAGCACGCCCCAACGCTCCGTGTATTGAAGATGGCCCCACCCGAGTTGGTCCGAACCATTGTACGCGGTGCGGACCCTGACCTTGTACGTTGTCTGTGCGAGATCGGGTACAACCTGATAAAAGGCAACGTACCACTGACTCCGGCTCAGAAGACCAAGTTGACCAAGCATAAGACAGGTCTCCGAATCTTAGTCCAGAAGCGAGTCTCTCAAACACAAAAGAAAAAGGTGTTACAGAAAGGCGGCTTTCTCGGGGCCATCTTAGCACCGTGAGCCGCTTCCGTGTTGGGTCCAGTATTGGGTGGACTCTTAGGCCGACAATGAACCACACGAAAAAAAATGGTCCTCGTCGAACCACGGTTCATTCAAAACCTCCAATCGCCCCACCCTGTCCCACCTACGGTGAAGACCATAAACACCCTCGATGAAGAGATGCAACAGATCTTACAAAGACCGGGGTTAAGCGACAGTGAGAAAGTACAACGGTACAATGAGACGCTTCAACGGTACATGACGTTCATGGACCAATACAAAACCCTCCCTACCCCACCACCACCACCACCACCACGCGACCCACCGCCGGCCTCAGCACCGCTCCAACAGCCGCCATTACCAGGGGTACCACCCACAGCCCCACAGTGGGTGGAAGACGAAGTCCTGAAGAGTGTACCTGCATCGTTCAAGAAACAAGCTGGCCTGGTATTACAACGGATGAAACAGAATCCTAACATGACTTGGAATGATAAAGGCGAACTACTGGTGCAGAATCAGGTGATCCCCGGGACCCATATGACGGATTTAGTGAATGACCTGATGCGTAAACGCAGGTCGCACACGGATCCTCGAGGATGGGAGGTCTTCGCTCAAGGCTTGAAAGACATGCATGTACCGCAGGAATTGGCGGGGAACCCCGAGCGCTGGGCCTGGATGCAGCGAACCCAGCAATCGCCGAGTGGCCCACTACCTTCTTGGGAATCCGAGTGGGAACCGGAGTCACCCCTCAAAACACCACCACAACGGGCACATTCTTTTCAGGCCTTTAAAACACCATCCTTGATCAGGACACCCCACATCTCCAGAGCCGTGACACGTAGCAAGTCACCGCGACGAACACGACGCCAGACACAACCGCCCAAGGCCTGGAACACCTATTAAAACCAACAGCAGCAGCAGGACAGCTCAGTCGCCATGTTTTACCTCACCCTACCCAGTAACAGTTCGCTGGATGTGTTTCCTGACAACACCTTGGCCAAGTACGTGACCCAGTTATCGCAACCGTTGCATTTACCTGGGCGCTGGGAATGTGGCCTCGTGGATATCCAATACCCTTACTCGTGGTACAACGTGCGAGCCAATGAAGTGTGGTACGAGGTGACCTACGAAGGAAAAGACACCCGACTCACCCTCCCCGAAGGCCAATACGATACTCCCAAGGAGTTCATGGGTGGGCTGTCAAGACTGTTGCATTATAAGGCTCTACGGGAGGTCACGAATGTTTCAAAACCCATCAAAACCTATCCCTTCAAGAATCACGTGGACTTCGATTACAACGCACACAACGACAAGGCACAGCTCATCGTCACCGCCAATGTGAGTGTCGTACTGAGTCCTATCCTACAGCAAATGCTGGGTTTCGATCTACAGACGTTCGCTGGTCCCACCGCCCACCAAGGCGAGATCCCGATGGATATGAAGTCGGGTATGTACGGACTCTACGTCTAATCGGACGTGGTGGATAACCACATCGTGGGCAATATCAACACACCTCTGTTACGGGTGGTGCCCATTAAAAAGACGTATGGAGATCAAGTCACACACAGTTTCACCCACATGCTCTACCTACCCGTACGACAAACCGACATCAACACTATCACGGTGGATATAAGAGATGACACGGGACGACCGGTGGCATTCGAACGCGGGAAAGTGGTGCTGACACTTCATTTTCGACAAGCACGTGCTCCCCACTTTGTATAATGAAGTTGCCTTACGAGTGCGATGCACGCAGCTATATGGACTATTATGCCCAACAGGCCGGCGGTAGCCTTCCGGTCTTTAGTGGTGCACGCAGGCAACGAGAACATGGACTGGGCAACATACTCGGGAGCATCGTCAAAACGTTCCTGCCCTTGGTGACGCGTGGGGTGAAAGCAATCGGCAAACAAGCGGTACGCAGTGGACTGCAAGTCGCCGGTGATGTCTTGGGGGGTACGGCACCCAAAGAAGCCTTGAAACGGCGGGCCAAAGAAGCAGGAGGCGTCTTAGTGGCCAAAGCACAACGCACCGTAGGGAATAAAAGACCTGCACCACCGAGACCACGCACCAGTCGACGACCGACCCAGCGACGACGCACATCGAAGACCCAGGATATCTTTTCTTGAAACATGTCCTTGATCCACGCAGAGTCCTGCCCCTCCACCAACAGTGAATTTGATTTGTGGACCGTCCCGCCCACACAGACCAGTGCCGAACAAAGAGTATGGGTGGAGCATCTCCCGCTCTCCAGCATCAACGAAACAGGGCCCATCGAGTTCACCATCAGTAATGCGGATACGGCCTATGTGGATTTAGCCCATACATACTTGTATGTGAAAGCCAAGATCGTCAATGGAGATGGCTCCAGAATCGTCGACCAAGCAACGGTGGGCCCGACGAATCTCTGGCTGCACTCGATGTTTCAACAGGTGGATATATTTCTCAGCGACAAACTCATCAGTGACTCGACCAACACGTACCCCTATCGAGCCTACATCGAGACGCTGTTATCGCATGGACGAGAGGCTAAAAAATCTCAACTGACAGCCGCTTTATTCTCCCAGGACACAGCCCAGCACATGGGCGTAGAGAACGACAATGTGGGATATAACAAACGGAAGGCTTTGACCGCGAACGGCGTCTCGGTGGATCTCATGGGTCGACTGCACGCAGATATATTCATGCAAGACCGGTACCTCTTAAACAAGATCCCCATCAAAATCCGACTGATACGGGCGCCTCCGACCTTCGCCTTGATGGCCACTAACGTAGACGGGCATGCAGCTGACTATAAGATTGTCATCTAAGACGCAGTCCTGTATGTCCGAAAAGTGAAACCGAATCCAGCCGTTCAATTGGGACATCTCAAAGCCTTGGAAACAAAACCAGCCCAGTACCCTATCCGACGTGTGCAAACCAAAGTGTTCTCTGTGTCTGCTGGAAATATGAGCGCCAACAAAGAAAACCTGTTCCTGGGGGAACTACCCAAGCGATTGACCCTAGCCTGTGTGGAAAATACCAGTTTCAGCGGAGCCTACCCAGAGAACCCGTTTGGCGAGATTCTGCTGGTGGACGTTTCGTCCCCGAGGCCCGCCCCCTATACAGACCTTTTGGTCTTTGATATATGTTGGCATTTGTGGGAAGTCGATGCTGGGTCGACATCGTCGACCAGTTTACAGACTGGTCTTTTGTGTTTCAATGTCGTCATTTTCATCTGACGACGATACAGCTCACCAATTCACAGTGTACGAGTTGTCACAGAGACACAGCTCACCAATTGCCAATATACGAGTTGTCAGGGCATTTCCATCTTTGCTCTCTAGATTTGTATCTAATACCGCTTATGCCGGTGCTAGGGGCCGTGTGGTCATGTCATCCAAGTTGCCACATGAACAGGTACAATAAAAGCGTACCTGCGATACAACACATATCACGAATCGTTAGATTCTTGGTATGTGCTTTAGAATAGGTTAACCGGAAGACTGTACTGTAAAGTCATGTGACTCTGTCAGTATGTCGGCACTTCCCTTATATGTGTTGTAATTTAAACATTTCGGCATCAATTTTGTGGCCCTGCATGTGGATGGACAACAGGTACCAGCCACGGCCTTAACACCGAACTTTGGGCGCGCGAATTTCATTCGAGCCTATCAGAGCCTGTTCACAGCCACCGGTCAAATCAACCAGGACGAAGGGAATATGATCAGTCGGGAGGACTCCGCGAACGGATACACGTTGTTCTGTTTCGATTTGACCCCCACCTTAGAGAACGACCATCAGCTGGCCCTCGCCAAGCAAGGCAATTTACGGTTGGAAATCCACTTTGCACGAGCCCTCCGGAGCACCGTCAAGTGTACGATGGTTGAGATATTTACGAATTAGTGACATTACAGCAATACGCTGAGAGATCTTACAACTAAGTTTACTCACACGAGAGTAGTAATATAAAACCCGCACAGGTCAGTTTTTCCAGGGAGGTAACTCTTGGTTCCTTTTTTCCGCCAGGGGGCGCCACCAGGCCCGTATGACGTCACTTCCGGTCTGGGTGAATGGAGCGTGACCTGGGAACATGATAGGATATGTACTGACCTGTCTGTGGGGTTTATCCACAATGTCGTTTCACCTCCGTGTCTCTTCGGTCAGGTCCGTGACATTTTCGGGCACCTCCGTGTCTTTTCGGTGAGGTCCGCCATCTTCAGAACATGATAGGCCATGTAGTCACCTGTCTGTGGGGGTTTTCCACAATGTCGTTCTCCGCCGTGTCTCTTCCGCCGTGTCTCTTCGGTCAGGTCCGTGTCTCTTCGGTCAGGTCCGTGTCTTAGTAGGAAAAGTGGAAATTGCCTCTTATTTGTGGCGCGCTCACTTCCGGTTGTGAGGCGCGCTGCCCTCAACCAATCAGAAGCGAGTATTTTCACCCGGTGCATTATGGGGCATATCCAAGATGGCGGCGTCTGTCTTCTGGTTCAAGATGGCGGCACGTCCGGTGTTGAAAACTGATAATTTTGTCGGAATTTGGTCATCTGGTGTCGAAAACTGGACCTTGTACGGGTCCCGACACGTTTTGGGGTCTAGGTGGGCCACTAATGGACCGATGGGGTCGAGTGAGGTATCAATGTGAAGCCTATGTGAGGGGGCATCCCACTGGGTGGATGTGGGGTCGGAATATCGTCCTCCTGCGCATGCGCAATAGACAAAGGGTATGAAAATAGACGTTTTGGGATCTAGGTGAGCCACTAATGAGCCGATGGAGTTGAGTGAGGTATCAATGTGAAGCATATGTGAGGGGGCATCCGATTGGACTAGTGTCTCGGCCGTTGTCAACATTCTGCGCATGCGCAGACAGGGAATTCTGGGAAAAGGGTGTGGAAATAGACGTTTTAGGGTTTAGGTGAGCCCCTAATGATCCTATGGTGTCGTATGAGGTCTTATTTTGAAGCTGTCGTGAGGGAGCATCCGCCTGGGCTAGTGTGTCGTTCGTTGTCAATAGTCTGCGCATGCGCAGTCTGGCCGTAGTATAGAAATAGACGTGTTGGGGTTTAGGTGGGCCACTATTGGGCCGATTGGATCGAGTGAGGTATCAATGTAAAGCATACGTGAGGGAGTATCCAACGGGCTGGGTGTGACGTGGAACTGACGTCATTCTGCGCATGCGCAGTAGAGAAAGTGTATGGAAATAGACATTTTGGCGCCGACATGGGTCACTATGGGTCCGATGGAGTCGTATGAGGTCTTATGTTGAAGCTCTCGTGGAGGAGCATCCGATTGGACTGATGGTTCATCCGTGTTCAATGGTCTGCGCATGCGCAGTCTGGTCGTAGTATAGAAAGCAGGCAATTTGGGGATGCGTGGGGGTGTGTTTTAACCCACCACTATGGGTCCATGGTTGTGGTTTGGTGGTGTGGGTTCTGCGCACTGACGTCACTTCCGGGTTTCACTAAAACTACCTTCGAACACAGAAGAGTTCCAATTTTCCCCCTAGACGTAGGCTCCGGATGTTCAACATCCGGGTTTTCCCCGGCCCGGCCCGGCCCGGCCCCGCCCCGCCCCGGTCGCAGCGCGCGCGGGTTATCCGGCCGCAGCGCGCGCGCGCGGGTTACTCCGGCCGCAGCACGTCTATTTCTATACTACGGCCAGATTGCGCATGCGCATACTATTGACAACGAACGACACACTAGCCCAGGCGGATGCTCCCTCATGACAGCTTCAAAATAAGACCTCATACGACACCATAGGATCATTAGGGGCTCACCTAAACCCTAAAACGTCTATTTCCACACCCTTTTCCCAGAATTCCCCGTCTGCGCATGCGCAGAATGTGGACAACGGCCGAGACACTAGTCCAATCGGATGCCCCCTCACATAGGCTTCACAGTGATACCTCACTCAACTCCATCGGGTCATTAGTGGCTCACCTAGATCCCAAAACGTCTATTTTCATACCCTTTGTCTATTGCGCATGCGCAGAATGACGATATTCCGACCCCACATCCACCCAGTGGGATGCCCCCTCACATAGGCTTCACATTGATACCTCACTCGACCCCATCGGTCCATTAGTGGCCCACCTAAACCCCAAAACGTGTCGGGACCCATACACGGTCCAGTTTTCGACACCAGATGACCAAATTCCGACAAAATTGTCAGTTTTCAACACCGAACCAGAAGACAGACGCCGCCATCTTGGATATGCCCCATAATGCACCGGGTGAAAATACTCGCTTCTGATTGGTTGAGGGCAGCGCGCCACACAACCGGAAGTGAGCGCGCCACAAATAAGAGGCAATTTCCACTTTTCCTACTAAGACACGGACCTGACCGAAGAGACACGGACCTGACCGAAGAGACACGGCGGTGAACGACATTGTGGAAAAAACCCCCAGACAGGTGAGTACATGGCCTATCATGTTCTGAAGATGGCGGACCTCACCGAAAAGACACGAAGTGCCCGAAAATGTGACGGAGGTGCCCGAAAATGTCACGGACCTGACCGAAAAGACACGGAGGTGAACGACATTGTGGAAAACCCCCACAGACAGGTCAGTACATATCCTATCATGTTCCCAGGTCACGCTCCATTCACCCAGACCGGAAGTGACGTCATACGGGCCTGGTGGCGCCCCCTGGCGGAAAAAAGGAACCAAGAGTTACCTCCCTGGAAAAACTGACCTGTGCGGGTTTTACATTACTACTCTCGTGTGAGTAAACTTAGTTGTAAGATCTCTCAGCGTATTGCTGTAATGTCACTAATTCGTAAATATCTCCACCATCGTACACTTGTCACTGTATTTAACACAATTTTCCTCCCTCTCTTTTTGACTATTGTGATATAATCTGGTCAAATTGTTGCCAGACGCTTCAATCCAAACTGCAGATATTACAGAATAGAGCATCGTGAGTCATTCTCTATGAAAACAAGGAATGCGATCTCACGTTGATGATACGTTGAACAGCTTAAATGGTACAAATTGTCTACAAGACAAGTGTGTCAACGGGGATTGTCCTTCCCATCTGTTAACTAAATATAGCCGAGTTGGAGAGCAACATCATTATAATACCAGAGCAGCTAACGAGGGTTTATAATACCAGAGCAGATAACGATGGGCATCTAACCCTAACACAAAATCATTTGGTAATCGGAAAACTCGCGTTAAGTTATAGAGGTGCCATATTGTATAACTCTCTGTCTCCTGAACTCTCTCAATCCTATCGGTGTAACTTTAAAAGATTATATTTTAGATCTTTAAAAGCTTCATGATTTTAAGGCTAGTTGTATTACAGTAATATTGAGAAATATTTTTATGATATATTTATTTATACAATCACATTGTTTTATTATTATTATTAGTTTTTATTGTCTGTGCATGGTTCCGAGCATGTGACAGGGCCCTGTGGGAGATCAGTGTTCTTCACTGAACAGGCTACCCTGTAAAAATATGGTAAAATAAAATAAAATGAGATGTAATTTGAAAGCAAGATTTAACTTAGAGGCCTTGGCTTGGTAGTTGAAGATGACATTCACGCCGTGTAGACTGGTGAGGTCGACAAGTTGGAAATTGTAGATGTCTAGCAGCAGGCGATGATGGTGGGAACATCATCGGATCATAGATCAGTGATGGCGGTAGATGTCACTTACTGGATGGATGTCCGACAAGAGACCACTGGAGACATCCACTGGTTCTTCCTGAAGATGCACGTGACTCGAGAGGTCATCAGGTATATGACTATGAAATATATCACCAGGATCAGGATGGACATCCAGGCATAGTCAGCCAGCCAACGAAGCCTATCGTTTCAAGACATGGCATCTGTTTGTTACAAGCAAACAGACTAGCTAGGCCCATTCTATGTATCTCAGGTAACATCACCTGGGTGATCGACATTTCCGCTATAGCCATTAAATAGTTCAAACAACAAAACAAAATGGCGGTCAAACCGTCATTTTTTCAAATCTATATGTGTTATAATTCCCTTCATACTGGGTCGATTTTCTTGATCTCGGTGTGTTTTTGTTGGTTTTCCTGGCCTGCGATGACAACGAAATCATTTTGAAAGTCATTCTACTAATATAGATATAGTATATGAAAAATATCCCATTATTTCATCTGAAAATAGTCAGTGAGTATCAGTGAGTAGGAGTACACCGATATGCATTTGCTGTATATATTCCGTGGGTTTGGAAATATCATTTGGGTTTGTGAAATTGCTTTTGTCGCTGTCGGTCACAACATAAAGCCGTGAACACATGTGCGCTAGTGGCTAGACATTCTCGCCATTATTGATGCTTTATATGTGAGAACACACTACATTCAACTAATTATGCGCTTGGCAGACTCAGAGTCTGCCGAGGTATTACAGAGACTAGCAGAACTGGATGATGAAGACTGGACTGATGGTTCGTTTGTCTGGCATAAATCCTGCTATAGCAATTTCACCACAGAAATGAGGCTCGAACGATTGCGTCAAAATCAAATACTGGGTCACCGCGAGATGGAGTTTCAACTGATGAACAGGGTGGAGCAGCACCACGACAATCACGATCATCTTCCCGGTCAGCTATGGTCTGGGAACTTTGCATGTTCTGCCAGGATCCCAGAAGAAAGGAGGGAATGCGAAATGTTTATATTTTCAACATGTCCAATTTAGCAGAACACGATGTCATTATGCGGATTAGTTTGGCGGGAGTTGTTGGCGACCTTTGTGCAGCAGAAGGCAAATACCACTTAGACTGCTGAATGAGGTTTCAGGGAGCTATCGAAAAGCTCGAACAAACTCAAGCAGTCAGATCTGATGATATTCATCTGGATGAATTGTGTGCAGATATAGTGCATGGACTATCCAAAGGGCATGTATATGATATGTCTCAGGTGTGGCAGCAGTATCAGGACATGTGCCAGACGAGTAGACAGGCTATTTGCTCAAAGTATTTATCCAGAAGACAAAGTTTCTATGAGGACGTGAAGAGCACCGTTGGCCCGATGTGTAGTACAGTTCGTCCACTTGACCGAGCGTCATCACTGCTGCTGTATCCCAGCCATCTGAAGAACACGACCATAGCACACACTTTGGATAGTGCTGCTGCAGCAGACTCTGACACTTCATCGATCCTATCCGACGATGCTCCTCCCACATTGGACTTACACGACACACAACTCCAAGAAATCGTGCACACAGCACTGCAACTGCGCGCAGATCTGCGAGATACGCGTGAACATGACGAGGGATGGTGTCGGATCGACAATGATCATGTTTTCGAGATAATCCCCAGCAGCCTTCACCTATTTCTGAGTGTACTTTTCGGAGGGGATGCAATATTAGAACATGACAGTGAGCACGAAATGCGGGAAGACATGCAAACTAGGATATGTAGCATTGCTCAAGATATCATATACACAGCATCTAGGAGCAAAAAGCTGACGCCAAAGCACATCGGTCTTGGACTAGCCCTGCACCAGGCTACCCGCTTTGAGAATTTGGTAAATCTCTTCCATGCTGCTGGACACACCATCGGAATCGATACAGTGCGACGAATAGACACAACAATTGCCAATGACATACCACGAAAGTATGAACAGTGTGGCTACGTATACATGCCCACTGGAAGTGTTCCCTATGAGCCTGGTCGAATTGTCTTGGCGTCATTCGACAACATTAATGTCCTTGAAGAGACGTTAGATTGAAAGAATACGTTTCACGCAACCCAGTGTGCCTTGTGGCAGCGCGGCCGTCTTCGCCATCAAATCAAAAATCTCATAAGATTGATCGAGCCCGAACACCGGATTCAAAACTACTTCAAAAGTTTCACGATCTGGACTCACGAGCGACTGTTATTCCCGGACAACGACCGAAACCTGTTCTTCATGGCGATATTGTTATTGAAGAATGGAAACTAAAAGAGGATGCACGGGTAAGGTGGTCAAGTCTCCGAAAAGAGCAGGCTTGGATACTGACCCGTGTACAACAGCGAAAATCAACACGTTCCATCGTGGTCAGCATTTAATGAGGCTTGCAGTCCAGTAGATCTGCAAGTAACAACCGTGAGCATGATGCCGATCCTCCTTGCTCCTGCTGGTGATAACAACACGGTGACAACAGTCCTGAATCGCTTCCAGGAGATTACACATCGTCTTGGTCAGAAGCACACGGTCATTGTCGGAGACCACCCCCTGTACAGTAGAACAAAAGAGCTGTTATGGGCCAGCCAACCGAGATATGATAACGTCATATTAATGATGGGAGATTTGCACATTTTGTTCAATTTTCTGAAAGCAATTGGCGGTCTGGAGGACATTTGGATTGAAGCTGGGACATTCGCGCAAAATTCGACAAAAGCTGTTTTGGAGGGAAAAGCCTACTATCGAGCCGTCCGGGGACATCAATTAGCTTACGAGGCTCTCTGTCGCATCAAGTGGGAAGCTTTACGTACCTGGGTTGGCGAACGCTCTCTGCTAGAGCTAGAAAAACATGTATCAAATTTACAGGATATGTTTGAGAAGAAACGTCCAGGTTTCGATGAAGCCATTTGTGGACATGTACAAGGGCTGATCCAGACCTTGGAGAGTGAAGGCCTACAAGACATGCTGACTAAGTTTGATGTCATGTTCAACAATGACCCAAACTATTCGTACTGGAATACATACATGGAGTTGGTGGAGATTCTGCTGAAGTTCATCAGGGCACTCAGAGAGGCTGACTGAAAATTGTATCTGCATGCACTTGGGAAGATGTTACCATGGTGGAGTGTGTATGACCACATTAACTACGCTAGATGGGCCTCTGTCTACTACGCAGAGATGCTAATATTGGAGAAGGCTGCCCCAGAAGTGTACAACGAGTTCATGTCAAAAAACTTTGTCGTAAAGAAAACAAAAGCGAGGTTCAACCAAGTGCCCGTTGACCAGGCTACTGAATGGATCAATAAGCTATGCAAGATATCAAAGGCATCATAGGAATAACAGTGACTGACACAGCACGTGACAGGTTTGGTATCACCTGGGGAGAGAGATTTGTCGTATCAGATGCTACGAAATCCCTTCTTCGTCTAGATGATGAGTCAATATAAACACGAAAAGATGATCTGCCATCAAAAAGAGGCGTGACGAAGCAGATGTGAAAGCACTCGTGGGACAATTCACCAGATTTGGAGTTTTCTCAATGTGCAACGAAAATCTAGAGAGCGCCGATGAAGATGCATCTGTCAGAAAGTTAATGTCACTGACCACAAATGATGTCGCGACTGAGGAAATTCAGTCAGATCTTCTGACCGCGAAGTCGCGTGGGACGGATCGGGTTGCCGAACACGTGAAAACACGTCTGGTTGAGAAAACTGTGCCATTTTTTGATCCCATAACAAAACAGAACTAAAAAATGTTTGCATGCCTTTACAAGTGTGTAGTGAACACGGTCTCAAATGAGAAGAAGGTCATCAAAGCTGACAGACGTCTCTTACAGCGGCTAGTCAATGTACAGCAAAGTGGACGAGTGGTGGACATGCCAAATATTCTCAAACATGAACTGGTAGCTGTGCCCCTTTCTTTGGCAAAGACGGACGGCCGGATGAATTCAAATGCGGAATCTGATCTACTTCGCATTCTGTGCACAGATATTCTGGTACAAGCAACACCAGCGTCCCCTCACCGAGCTGACCCGATGATTGGAGCCTGTATTATCATCGATGGGTATGCGCTAATTCAGAGCTTAGGAAAACCTTCTGGGTGTAAGTCATTCACCGATTACGCAGACACTTTTGCGCGGTCCATATTTGCCCACTTCAGTCATGGTGCTACCAGAGTAGACGTCATCCTCGACCGATATTTTGGTCCATCAAAACTCAAACAAGAGTAAAGCGAGGTCAGAAGATAAAGAGTCCGATCCACAGGGTAATCAGTGACTACCCCAGGTATGGGCTTAGTTCTTATCTCTGTCTGAGAATCTTGCTTCATTCCTGTCCAACGATCTGATGAGGCGATGCAATGAAGTGCCTGTTGGCTGCGAGTTGGTAGTGGATGGAGGATTCGTCTCTCCTGAAAAGGCATCTTCCACAACTAGACGCATCTTGACCAGTATAGCCTGTGATCACGAAGAAGCGGATACCCGCATCATTCTCCACGGCATCGAAGCAACCACGACATGGTATGAGCGAATCATGGTCTTCTTGCTTCTTCTTCTTCATTTCTTCCGAGACGCTCAAGTTTGGATGATCAGTGGAACTGACCGTGATAGACGCTGCTACCCGGTGCATGAAATATCTGAAAAATTATCACAACCGGTGAAAGACAACTTGATGGGGTTTCACGCACTGACTGGGTCAGACACATCATCTTCCTTCACGGGATATGGTAAGAAGACTTGCTGGAAAGTGTCCAGCGATCATCCGCAGCTCTTCAATGGAGTTGGCCGTGACGGCGCACTGTGAGAAATTGAAGAGTTCGTCTGCCGCCTGTACTCGGCTTCCGACCCAATCGCCGGTATTGACAAAGCCAGGCACGACATGTTCCGAAAGGGCAAAAAGGAGATGGAAAATCTTCCACCGACGAAGGATGCTCTCCAGCTGCATTATGCAAGGGCGAACTACCAGGCAAAGGTGTGGTTGGGAGCAGATAAATGTGCTAATCGACAATCCGCTGGATCGCCATCTTCATCAGTGGGGTGGAGAGAAACTGAAGAGGGGCTCGAAGTTGTCTGGATGACTTTGCCTGCTGTGCCAGCGGTCTGCGTCGAGTTAGTTGCCTGTGGCTGCAAACAGAAGTGCACAACTGCTGCCTGCAAGTGTACGATATCGCAACAAATATGCATCCCTGTATGTGGGTGTGACGCAGACAGCTGCTGCAATCCTGCTGGAAGTAGCTGATCTATCCAGCATTCATTGTTGGGGGCTCAGATGAAAACCCGGTGACAGTCCAGGACATTAAAAAACCGCATATTCAAAGTTCAGACTGTTCAGTATGAAAATATGTGATATTTTGCGTGGAATTTTGACACCCATGCAACTATTCGTTATTAAAACATGGTTGGATTGTAATTTTGTTATCAAATTCTGAATGCTGGTCCCCAAAAACATATAATTCAACACCAAGATCAAGCCAATCGAGTGAGTAGTCACGAATTATCGCTTCTTCTACTTTCAGTATATGACCATATGGCGGCCATTTTGAATGACGTCATTATACCATAAATCTCAAACCAGGAAAGTGTCGACCACCCAGGTGTTGACCCTGGACATATAACCGCCACATCTGTGTCGTTTGTTTGCTTGTAACAAAGAGATGCCATCGAGCCATTTTTTCGGCGTCTTTTCTTGTGTTGGCTGGCTGACTTTGACTGGGATATTGGCAGGCTATCCATGGTCACATGACTTGTGGCATTAATATCCCTGGTGTCCTCTCCAGTGGGATTGATCTCACTCAGCTCGTCTTCAGTGAAATCTGGTCACGTGTGGTCACGTCCATGATGGTTCATGAATCAAACGTTGGTGCAGTATTAACTGACTGGGTACTAATATGAAGAGTTGAGGACAATCGTCACATTGTTCTGTCACCCCCTCGTGCAGTGACCATTCGTGGTGCCGTAACACATCCCGGCGATTAACTGACCATGACCATGAGCAAGTATACCATATGCCATTGTGAGATGAGGACTTAAATCTTAAATCCTGCAGGTGTGTAAATGGGTTCAGGCAGGTGATACAAAATGCTTCATAACAGTGAATGCTGAAATCTCCCACATTCAGCCACTTTGATAAGCCCTCACCCCAAAAGGACTCTCCTACATTGTTATCTCCACCAATCAAAGCCCTAAGCCCTCACCCCAAAAGAACTCTCCTACATTGTTATCTCCACCAGTCAAAGCCCTAAGCTCTCATCCTACAAGAACTCTCCTACATTGTTATCTCCACCAATCAAAGCCCTGAGCTCTCATCCCACAAGAACGCTCCTACATTGTTATCTCCACCAATCAAAGCCCTAAGCCCTCACCTCACAAGTATCCTACATTGTTATCTCCACCAATCAAAGCCCTAAGCCCTCACCTCAAAAGAAGTCTCCTATATTGTCATCTCCACCAATCAAAGCCCTCACCCCAAAAGGACTTTCCTACATTATCTCCACCAATCAAAGCCCTAAGCTCTCACCTCACAAGAACTCTCCTAAATTGTTATCTCCACCAATCAAAGCCCTAATCCCTCACCTCACAATAACTATCCTACATTGTTATCTCCACCAATCAAAGCCCTAAGCCCTCACCCCAAAAGGCCTCTCCTACATTGTTATCTCCACCAATCAAAGCCCTAAGCCCTCACCCCAAAAGGACTCTCCTACATTGTTATCTCCACCAATCAAAGCCCTAAGCCCTCACCCCAAAAGGACTCTCCTACATTGTTATCTCCACCAATCAAGCCCTAAGCCCTCACCCCAAAAGGACTCTCCTACATTGTTATCTCCACCAATCAAAGCCCTAAGCCCTCACCCCAAAAGGACTCTCCTACATTGTTATCTCCACCAATCAAAGCCCTAAGCCCTCACCTCACAAGAACTCTCCTACACTGTTATCTCCACCAATGAAGCCCTAAGCCCTCACCCCAAAAGGACTCTCCTACATTGTTATCTCCACCAATCAAAGCCATAAGCCCTCACCCCAAAATGACTCTCCTACATTGTTATCTCCACCAATCAAAGCCCTCACCCCAAAAGGACTCTCCTACATTGTTATCTCCACCAATCAAAGCCCTAAGCCCTCGCCTTACAAAAACTCTCCTACATTGTTATCTCCACCAAACAAAGCCCTAAGTCCTCACCCCAAAAGGACTCTCCTACATTGTTATCTCCACCAAAGCCCTAAGCCCTCACCCCAAAATGACTCTCCTACATTGTTATCTCCACCAATCAAAGCCCTAAGCCCTCACCCCAAAAGGACTCTCCTACATTGTTATCTCCACCAATCAAAGCCCTAAGCCCTCGCCTTACAAAAACTCTCCTACATTGTTATCTCCACCAATCAAAGCCCTAAGCCCTCCCCCCAAAAGGACTCTCCTACATTATCTCCACCAATCAAAGCCCTAAGCCCTCACCCCAAAAGGACTCTCCTACATTGTTATCTCCACCACTCAAAGCCCTAAGCCCTCACCTCACAAGAACTCTCTTACATTGTTATCTCCACCAATCAAAGCCCTAAGCCCTCACCTCACAAGAACTCTCCTACATTGTTATCTCCACCAATCAAAGCCCTAAGCCCTCACCCCAAAAGGACTCTCCTACATTGTTATCTCCACCAATCAAAGCCCTAAGCCCTCACCCCAAAAGGACTCTCCTACATTGTTATCTCCACCAATCAAAGCCCTCACCTCACAAGAACTCTCTTACAATTGTTATCTCCACCAATCAAAGCCCTCACCTGACAATAACTCTCCTACATTGTTACCTCCACCAATCAAAGCCATAAGCCCTCACCCCAAAATGACTTTCCTACCTCACCTCACAAGAACACTCCTACATTGTTATCTCCACCAATCAAAGCCCTAAGCCCTCACCTCACAAGAACTCTCCTACATTGTTATCTCCACCAATCAAGCCCTAAGCCCTCACCCCAAAAGGACTCTCCTACATTGTTATCTCCACAATCAAAGCCCTAAGCCCCTCACCTCACAAGAACTCTCTTACATTGTTATCTCATTAATCAAAGCCCTAAACTCACACTTACAAAAACTCTCCCTACATTGTTATCTCCACCAATCAAGCCCTAAGCCCTCACCCCAAAAGGACTCTCCTACATTGTTATCTCCACCAGTAAGCCCCTCACCTCACAAGAACTCTCTTACTGGTGTTATCTCCACCAATCAAAGCCCTCACCTGACAATAGCTCTCCTACATTGTTATCTCCACCAATCAAAGCCCTAAGCCCTCACCCCAAAAGGACTCTCCTACATTGTTATCTCCACCAATCAAAGCCCTAAGCCCTCGCCTTACAAAAACTCTCCTACATTATCTCCACCAAACAAAGCCCTAAGCCCTCTCCCCAAAAGGACTCTCCTACATTATCTCCACCAATCAAAGCCCTAAGCCCTCACCCCAAAAGGACTCTCCTGCATTGTTATCTCCACCAATCAAAGCCCTAAGCCCTCACCCCAAAATGACTCTCGTACATTGTTATCTCCACCAATCAAAGCCCTAAGCCCTCGCCTTACAAAAACTCTCCTACATTGCTATCTCCACCAATCAAAGCCCTAAGCCCTCACCCCAAAAGGACTCTCCTACATTATCTCCACCAATCAAAGCCCTAAGCCCTCACCCCAAAAGGACTCTCCTACATTTTTATCTCCACCAATCAAAGCCCTCACCTCACATGAACTCTCTTACATTGTTATCTCCACCAATCAAAGTCCTAAGCCCTCACCTCACAAGAACTCTCCTACATTGTTATCTCCACCAATCAAAGCCATAAGCCCTCACCCCAAAAGGACTCTCCTACATTGTTATCTCCACCAATCAAAGCCCTAAGCCCTCACCCCAAAAGGACTCTCCTACATTGTTATCTCCACCAATCAAAGCCCTAAGCCCTCGCCTTACAAAAACTCTCCTACATTATCTCCACCAAACAAAGCCCTAAGCCCTCTCCCCAAAAGGACTCTCCTACATTATCTCCACCAATCAAAGCCCTAAGCCCTCACCCCAAAAGGACTCTCCTGCATTGTTATCTCCACCAATCAAAGCCCTAAGCCCTCACCCCAAAATGACTCTCGTACATTGTTATCTCCACCAATCAAAGCCCTAAGCCCTCGCCTTACAAAAACTCTCCTACATTGCTATCTCCACCAATCAAAGCCCTAAGCCCTCACCCCAAAAGGACTCTCCTACATTATCTCCACCAATCAAAGCCCTAAGCCCTCACCCCAAAAGGACTCTCCTACATTTTTATCTCCACCAATCAAAGCCCTCACCTCACATGAACTCTCTTACATTGTTATCTCCACCAATCAAAGTCCTAAGCCCTCACCTCACAAGAACTCTCCTACATTGTTATCTCCACCAATCAAAGCCATAAGCCCTCACCCCAAAAGGACTCTCCTACATTGTTATCTCCACCAATCAAAGCCCTGAGCTCTCATCCCACAAGAACGCTCCTACATTGTTATCTCCACCAATCAAAGCCCTAAGCCCTCACCTCACAAGAAGTCTCCTACATTGTTATCTCCACCAATCAAAGCCCTAAGCCCTCACCTCACAAGAAGTTTCCTACATTGTTATCTCCACCAATCAAAACCCTAAGCCCTCACCTCACAAAAAGTCTCCTACATTGTCATCTCCACCAATCAAAGCCCTAAGCCCTCACCCCAAAAGGACTTTCCTACATTATCTCCACCAATCAAAGCCCTAAGCTCTCACCTCACAAGAACTCTCCTAAATTGTTATCTCCACCAATCAAAGCCCTAATCCCTCACCTCACAAAAACACTCCTACATTGTTATCTCCACCAATCAAAGCCCTAAGCCCTCACCCCAAAAGGATTCTCCTACATTGTTATCTCCACCAATCAAAGCCCTAAGCCCTCACCCCAAAATGACTTCTACATTGTTATCTCCACCAATCAAAGCCCTAAGCCCTCACCCCAAAAGGACTCTCCTACATTGTTATCTCCACCAATCAAAGCCCTAAGCCCTCGCCTTACAAAAACTCTCCTACATTGTTATCTCCACCAATCAAAGCCCTAAGCCCTCACCCCAAAAGGACTCTCCTACATTATCTCCACCAATCAAAGCCCTAAGCCCTCACCCCAAAAGGACTATCCTACATTGTTATCTCCACCAATCAAAGCCCTAAGCCCTCACCCCAAAAGGACTCTCCTACATTGTTATCTCCACCAATCAAAGCCCTAAGCCCTCACCCCAAAAGGACTCTCCTACATTGTTTTCTCCACCAATCAATGCCCTAAGCCCTCACCTCACAAGAACTCTCTTACATTGTTATCTCCACCAATCAAAGCCCTAAGCCCTCACCTCACAAGAACTCTCCTACATTGTTATCTCCACCAATCAAAGCCATAAGCCCTCACCCCAAAAGGACTCTCCTACATTGTTATCTCCACCAATCAAAGCCCTAAGCCCTCACCCCAAAAGGACTCTCCTACATTGTTATCTCCACCAATCAAAGCCCTAAGCCCTCACCCCTGTACAGCCTAAGAGCTTTACCAGGATATCCCACACAACCCCACACTTACCCCAAATCTGAACCTATCTGTGGTTTATATACTATTGATGATGACTCAGGCCTGTGTGACTATGTACGGCTATGACGTTATGGCCGGAAGTGACGTCACTTCTCTATTGGGTGGTCTCTTCGGTTAGCGTCTGTGTTGTTAGACTATATATAAGGTGAATTGAATCGACCTGATTACATCCACTCGATTTAACCCCATCTGTTTGATTTTAACATGAGAGTCCACTTGATTTATCCCATCTGTTTGATGTTAACATGAGGGTCCACTTGATTTACCCCATCCGTTTGATGTTAACATGAGGGTCCGCTTGATTTACTCCATCTGTTTGATGTTAACACGTGGGTCCACTTGATTTACTCCATCTGTTTGATGTTAACACGAGGGTCCACTTGATTTACTCCATCTGTTTGATGTTAAAGGTGAACTGCAAAGCTTTTAATTTTATCTAAATTGTTGCTTATATACATCTTGTCTTATGTGACATAACTTTTATACGTTTTTGGGGCAAACATAGTTTGCAAAATTGTACTAATAACAATATTTAAGTTATCCTGTTATAAATCCGTCTTGAAAACTTGCATCGCTTGTCTTTCTTGGTTTGTAGAACGTTATGACGTTATAGTGGTCCCCTTCATTCAAGTTTTATTCAAATGTGACGTCATGCTACGTCGGATGAATGAACAAAGGACCACTATAACGTCATGACGTTCCAAAAACAACGGGAGGCAAGCGATGACATTTTCAAAAGTTCTGGCTCTCGGTATAAGTTTTGACTTCTCATATACCCAAAATAAAACAATAACCCACAGAACAATTACCACACATAATTGTAACAACTATAGAAGTTCTTGTTTTATGACATTTTAACAGAACATTGAAAAGCTTTTCAGTTCACCTTTAACACGAGGGTTCACTTGATTTACTCCATCCGTTTATGTATGTTAACACGAGGTCCACTTGATTTACTCCATCCGTTTATGTATGTTAACACGAGGGTCCACTTGATTTACTCCATCTGTTTATGTATGTTAACATGAGGGTCCATTTGATTTATTTCATATGAAAATAAATCTCAATTAATTGGTATCAAGTTCATTAAAAGACATGGACAGTATTTATCATAATTTATTCAATATACACAAAAGGCTATTATTTACATTCATTGTTGTAATGAATATATATACAATGACCAGTAACAATTGTCATTAGGTTGAGTATTGAATAGTTGTTAAAGACAGAAATCTGCTTATTATACAATAAACAAAATTGAACAAATCATGCACAATATACAAACTGATTTTCTGTTCATGATGTGTTTCTATTGCCTGAAAGTTGTCCACTTTCAAAGATACTAGACAGTTGTGATCTGATACAAGGGTGTGTTTTTCCTTTGAGTTATTCAGCTGTTCTTTTTGAAATTGAGTGTTAATTTGCTTTTCAGATACTATGATGGCGTTCCCAAAGCACAGTTCTAACAGCAAATCTCAGTTGTAAGGGTAAGCACTGTGGTTTTCTTTCTCAGTATGTTATCAATAGTGATACAAAACGATTCAATGAGAAGATGAAGCTGTAAATTATACTGAAGGCCAAAGTTTCCTCTATACTCTGGATTGTTCATGAGGTTAAGTTCGGATTTCACAGCAGCAAGAATTTAAGCCTTATACAGAAGTGGCAAGTATGCAGTAGTGGATAACTTAAAGATGTGGGCTCTGTGAAAATTATGGTCTGGTCTTTCTTAGGATGTTCCTTCCACACGGAAATAACTGTATGTTGAATGGAATCCATTAGAATATTCACTCCACTACTTACTTCCTCCAATACTGTAATAAAATAGATGAGAATTTTTTAAGTCTTGACTGTATTACAGCTCAGAAGGTCTAAATAGTAAACAGATCATGGTCATGACTGATTAATAATACAACATAATCAGATAATCAACCTATACAGGTTATCAGTGAAGTCTTCCCTCCAAATTTCAATGATTATCACAATAGCCTTGGTTGTATTTGCTCTCACACAGTCACACTGTGCTTTGTCCAACCAATACTCTACATATTACCTAAAACAGTACAACAAAGTTTTCAGTCCGGACAATTACATCTGTTATGCACATGTCACGTATCATCAGATATTAAGGGTAGTTGTGAGTCCTTCAAACTCTGGACAATTAAGCGACAGATGTGCTATTTAATGGTCACAAGAAGGTAAGCCGATCACCAAGTGCATATTATCATATAGGTTGGCAGTTACATACTATCGCCTGCTGCTGCTCACCTGTGCAATTTTGTGCATCTGTTCAACCAGTGCAGCCATCATTGCTGATACACTGACGTCGATCAGGTTTTGCATGTAATGTACAGCTTCCTCATCTGTCAGATTGAGTACAAACTTGTCTTGAACCTGAACAATCAAAGATCAGATACAGTATACAGATATACACTGAAATTAGAGACATTAAACATTTATAATCAATGTTTCTATTTGTTACCAAATCAAACCTGCTTTAATTAAATGCCTTAATCTCCATTAAGCTGCACAATTCAAACGTAGAAAACGGAAGTTAAAACTAAAAGTTATCTCCCCTAGAAGAGAGTTGTCCGCCCCTAGGGGAGCTCTCCCACTCATCCCAGTGGAGTTACTATAAAAGGCACTGCCAAAATCATTCCAATCCTCTTTCTCATTGTAACAAACCGAGACCTGTAGTGAGCAAGGCCGCGGCATGAGGGGACGGAAGGGAGGGACAATTAAATTAAAGCAGGTTTGATTTGGTAACAAATAGAAACATTGATTATAAATGTTTAATATTTGATTCCCAAATCGTAAACCTGCTTTAATGAAATGCCTCAGTACCAACATCTGGAGGTGGGAACCTCGGCCTTGTTGTAGCTCCAAAAGCAGGCTAAGTAACCGCTGGGATGACACAGACATGGGCATAAACATGAGACATCAACACTCAACAAGTGAAACCCTGGCAGAGACGTAAAAGGGTAAATCATGGATTTGATACACTTGTACTTATCTTGAGTGTGTCCATCCATGTAGCTGTGCTCGTGGTGTGGTACGCAAACTCTACCAAGATGAAGGATTCCTCTGCCCCTAAGGCTGCTAGGTCTTCTTGGTAGGCACTGTATGCTCTGGGTGGGGCTAAAGCCAAACGGTCCGAGCATACATGCAGATACTTGGCTGTACCTAAAGATCGGGTGAAGCGTAAACTGTCCGGGCTTAGAGGGCGCCAAGCCACACCATTCTCAGTCCACAAGCCGTCTTATGTCAAACTCTCCATACTTGGTTCTTGAAGTTGAACAGGTCTTGTAGGATGCATTGGAGTTGACTGCGTTTGCTCCCTGAGTCAACTCTACGCAATCGTCAACTCTCTGTACTTTATTCCCTGTTGCTGACACTGGCAACCTGAAACAAAAACATTAGTACTCACAAGTGTCAGTTCTTTGTCTTGTGAGTTGAGCGTAGGTGACCCAGCTGAGATCATCTAGAAGGAAGTGAGTTTCAACCTAAAATGACACAAGCAAATCTGCAGTTAAGGTAAAGATTAAACTCACCATAGTGTCAGGCCTCTTAGATTGATGATTAGAGAGTCCATGGTCATCCATCTGACTTATTTCTTCCTTCTTAGATGATCGTGTTGTATGTGGACAAATGTTATTATTGAGAGATGAGATGAGATGATACAGCAAGTTGCTGATTTGCTGCGATGATACAAAATGCCGCCCCCCCCCCTTTTTTGAAAATTTACTTGACCACATGCTGAGCAGCTACGAGCGGCCCAAGCGTGGTCATCCTATCTGACTGGACTGACATATCTCTCAGATAGAAATTGGTGAACGTGGAGTTCGCCGTCCAGGCACAAGACTGGACAATGTCATGGAGGGACAAGTTCTTCCATAAAGGCCATGACGTAGCGATGGCACGAATCTCATGAGAAGAAGCAGTAGACAACAGAGGGGGAGCGTCAATGGCCAATTGATAAGACCATTTAATGGTCTTCTTCAACCACGCGGCAATGGTATTTTTAGTAATGTCATGCAAAGCAGACGGGCGAAGAGACAGAAATAACAGGCGCCGAGAGCCGCGAGCGGAATCGGTACGAGTGAGATAGTGGTGAATGGCTCGAACAGGGCATAACAGAAGGTCGTCCTCGAGACCATGCACGAAGTCTGACAACGCAGGAATGGAGTACTAACGTTGAGCGCACGGACCTGAACGAACAGACTCATTTTTGGCGATAAACTCCGGAATGGGCCGAAAGGAAATGCGAGACCAATCCGCCGTCCAGGTCATAGAAGATCTTTCAAGAGCATGAAGTTCAGACACTCTAGACGCCAAAGCAAACGCCGCCAAAAAGGCAGTCTTGTAAGAGACAGCTTTTATAGAGGCGGACTCTAAGGGTTCAAAGGGCGGACGAATCAGAGCACACAGAACCACACCGATATCCCATTTCGGTAACAGTTGGCGAGTACGGCGAGACTGTAACGCGAAGGCGCGAATGAGCGCAGAGATATTATCGTTTAGGCTAATGTCTGTACCGGAGGTAAGACGTAACACCCTAGCCAGAGCAGATCGATACCCTTCAATGGTGCTGATTTGAAACTTCTTATCACGATGAAGGTGAAGGAGGAAGTCAGCTACTAGGGAAACAGAGGCAGAGTCGGGATCGGCATCATGTTCTCGGCACCAGGAGACGAAATAGGCCCATTTCGCCTGATAGAGCTGCGATGTGGAAGATCGATTGGCTGAAACCATCGTCCGTGCAACCTCTGCTGAAAATCCTTGGACTGAGAGTGCATTCTGGATAGTCTGCAAACGTGTAGGTTGAGCCACCGTGGGTTGTGATGGAGAATCCCGTGCGGTTGACGTAACAGGCTGGGCCAAACTGGCAGACTACGTGGCGGGGCAGTGAGAAGCGGGACCAAAACCGGAAACCACTGACGACGAGGCCACCACGGCACTACGAGCAGAATGATGCAGTCGTGTCGAGAATTTTGAAGCACTTCCAGAATCGGGGACATTGGTGGATAGGCATAAGCTAGGAAGTTGTCCCAGTTGATTGACAGAGCGTCGATGGCGAAGGTTTGAGGATCCAGAAACGGACTGACGAAAAAGGCCAACTGGGCGTTGGTCCTCGTCGCAAACAGATCGATCAAGGGTGACTCCCAGACGATGGAGATCTGCTGGAACACCTCCGGATGAAGTTGCCACTCGGTCTGAAGAACGGTGTCTGGACGAGACAGGCTGTCCGCTAAGACATTGAGCCGACCCGGAACATGGCGAGCATGGAGATGACAATGATGAATGAGAGCCCAGTCGTACAGATCCCACACCAGACGAAACATTGATAGCGATCGGGTGGTACCCATCTTGTTGATGTGTGCAATGACCGTGGAGTTGTCCGTCGCGATGAGCAGAGACGAACTCATGAGATGTTGACTCCAATGTTGAACCACTAGGATGACTGCCTTCATCTCCAGAAGGTTGATGTGAAGTCTGGCATCCAACGTTGACCATCTGCCGGACACCTCCAAATCGTCCAGATGGGCTCCCCAGCCGGTCTCGGAAGCATCGGTGTAAAGATGATGAATCGGGGCCGGAAACCGGAATGGTACACCCTGCATGACGTTGTGCCGGGACTGCCACCAAATCAGATGTGGATGTAGAGACGTCAATACCGGCACCGCTGGGTTGAGGGAAGGTGTCTGTAGGTAAGGATACAGATGATACTGCAGAGGCCGAACCTGCAGTCGGCCGTAATGAGTAAGGTCCTGTGTGGAAGTAAGTAAACCCACCAAACTTTGCCACTGCTGACGTGTCCGTGACATTGATGACAAAAACTTTCGAGTCAGCAGCTGAATCTTGTCCCAACGATCCTCTGGAGGGTATACCAGTTGTAGATAAGTATCGAATACTGCTCCGATGTATCGGCGAATTTGTGCCGGGACCAACTCCGACTTTAGAGGATGAGGGATGAATCCTAGATGACGTAACACCAGCAGAGTGAACCGGACTTGCGCGTTGAGACGGGACTCGTCCGCAGCCCATAGGAGGATGTCGTCGATATAAACCTCGATTTGAATACCTCGCAGGTGTAGAAATGCCATGACTGGAGAGGTGATACGGGTAAACAACCAAGGGGCGATGTTGACTCCGAATGGGAGGACCTGCCACTCGAAGCGACGTTCGTTGATAGCGAAGCGGAGGTAACGACGATGACGTGGATGAATTGGGATATGAAGATACGCGTCCTGAAGATCGACTGAGGCCAACCAATCCCGATGATGTATGCGGGCCCGAATCGATGAAACAGTAGGCATCTTGAAATGAGGGGGAGTGATGAGGTGAAACTTGTTTAACACCTTGAGGTCGATCACCATCCGCATCTGGTCCGAATCTTTCTTTGGTACCAGAAACATGTGGCTGTAAAAACCTACGCTGACTTCGGTCCGTGGTAACTCCCTGACGGCTCCCTTGTCGATGAGCGTGGTGACCGATGACAGAAGAGTCTGTAAGTGACCTGCGGAAACTGGCAGATGGGAGGGACGCGGCCAAGCGATGAGTTTGGGCAGCGACTGAAAATTAAAAAGGAAGCCCTCCTTCAAAACTCTTAAAATCCAGGCGTCGTCCGTGATGAGCCGCCAATTTTCGAAGAAATATTGTAGACGGCCGCCCACGACATGATGACTGAATGACCGAAAAGCGGGTAGATGAAAATCTTCGGCTTGATCGGACACGGAAATCTGATAGTCATTTGTTGGAATGTCCACCTCGTTTGGAAGATTTCCCACGAAAGGAACGGCGACCACGGCCTCGAGGAGGTTTGTCGATGCCACGAAAATTTCCCCGAGGGCCCCCATCGTGTTGAGTGGTAGAGGACGTACTCAATAGCATTGTTGAAAATGAACTTGGATGATAATGGCTGATGAAGCAATTGATCCTTAACCACATATGGAACCTCGGGCTTGACAACCTTAAGTAAGGCATTGCGTTGCGCTTGGAGAAGCGAAACATAAGAAAATGAACCGGCCTCAATGACTTGACGGTTAGCCTGCACGAGGGTGTCAATAAAACCACGCAAATAAGCCACGCGACCTGGAGACAAAGAAGTCGACCCATTGTCTAGGCGTAATTCAGGATCCAAGGCAATCCGAGAAGTAGCCAACAAAAACCAATCCGCGATAGATGAAGCACGTTGCACTACTTGTAACATCTCTAGAACATTCTCCACGACTTTGGAATAGATCTCGAGCGGAGCTGCCTTAGATGTCTTAGAAATCTGACTCAAATCCCGGTCACGTTTGGGTGGTTTCTCGGGCAACACGTTATCATGAATGTCATGATGAAATCGAAAACGAGGCTTCTTGAATTTATTGTCGTCCTCTAATTGACGATCAAACTTCTCTAGAATATCCACCCAAGCTGGTGACGGAGCGCAAGAAAGAGGAGTTACAGGCGCCGAAGACGCGAATGCAGAAGCCGCCGCTGTCCGACATTTAATACGAGATGGAACAACCTTCGAGGGAGCGGGCATATCCGGAACCAGCGCTAAAAGCGCCTGCATTTTAACTGAATAATCCAACATTGACGTATCTTCCGAACTTTCCACTGAAGAAGAGGAATCATCAGACGAACTCGACGAGACCGGTGAAGGCGAACGAGTGATATGACGTCGATGAGAAGGTGATAAACCGTGACCCACCGATTGATCAAGAAATGGCGTCTGCGAATGACGTACGTGGTGATCTTGATAAGAAGGTGCCGAAACACGAGGCAAACGGTGTGTAGGATTAGGAGAACGTCGAGTCGAAGTACCAGAACGGCATACCGGCGAACGGGAGGGCCGTAAAATAGTACCAGAACCAACCGGTGGACGAGAACTACGAATAGGAGAACGAGACCGTCGAACCGGCGAACGAGAACAACGTACAGGCGAAAACAAACGACAAGGCGGCGTAACAGAGCGTCGTGAAGAAACCAAATTCCGAACCGGTGAACGTGAACGTGAACGGTATTGTGGTGTACGTGTGCGTCGTGTAGACGTATGTGAACGACGATGTGATAAATCAACAACCGCAGTAACCGGAGCTCGCAAGTTTGCAACTTGAACACTCAACGGCAGGTCCGAACGACCCTCCATAGATCGAGAAACGGATTTAGATAAACTATGTTTAGATTTAACCCGCAACGGAGAAATTGACACACGACGATGTTTATTTGCTTTCTTCTTTTTAGAAGAAACATGTGGTAAACCGATAGACAAAGGCGAAATAACATGTGGCAAAGTATTCTTTTGTCTGACGGAGACAATGGAACGAACCGGTAAGACCGACTTGGTCTTTGTTAAGCCGGACAAAGGAACGGGTTTGGTAGGGACCCCAGACAATGCAGCACCGGTACAGGTCAAGCTGTCTAACAGCTGAGAATTATCTTCCTGCAGAATAGTGCCACTGGGAGGAATATATACCGACGCGGGGGAAACTGGACCTTGAAAACTATGAGATAAATCCAAGCCAACCCGGTCGAGATCCTCGTTACATTTCATATCATTGACCAGGGAAATTTCCAATACCCGTCTGTCGACCTCCGAAATAGACGGGTCATCACACGCATGTAAAAGATAAGCACGTCGAGCCTGGGCATAATTCCTCCAGGTCGACGCGTTCCATAACACACATTCAGCGCACGTGGTCGACCGATAACACAACTCTTTACAACAAAAACAAGCCGTGTGGGCGTCCAAAGGGGACAAAACCTGCCCACACGTACGACAAGGAATAGAAGTCGGAACCTCAGACATACTAAAGTAAGAAGAAATTCCGAAAATAAACAACACAAGTCAAACTTGGTAAAGGATATAACCAGCGAAACAACAACAACAGTTGTATTGAATCAAACACTTCCCTAGATGTGCACTGTCGAGAGCAAACAGGAGAAAGAGGATTGGAATGATTTTGGCAGTGCCTTTTATAGTAACTCCACTGGGATGAGTGGGAGAGCTCCCCTAGGGGCGGTCAACTCTCTTCTAGGGGAGATAACTTTTAGTTTTAACTTCCGTTTTCTACGTTTGAATTGTGCAGCTTAATGGAGATTAAGGCATTTAATTAAAGCAGGTTTACGATTTGGGAATCAAATATATACATTAGAGATTTGTGATACTGCTTTTTCCTATATTAACTTCACAGTTTGAGAATTTTAGGACTTATAAGAGCTGACCTATCATCCAAGAATATAATCAGCAGTCATACCTGAATTATGTATATTCCTACTGTCCTAGCAAACTTGGCCTCTGGGTTATTTAAGTAAGGCAATGATTAAGGGGCAATGTTGTACATCAACTGTTGTCCCTCCTTATAGTACTGAAATTGGACAAATTTTAGGTAGATAGTCATTGCAAAAGAGACTTGCAAAACTTGGCAACAGGGGATTCTCTATTCCCATAACAACTCTAGTCAGTAATAAACACTGTTTGGTTTGCTTTCATGGCATGTACAACGGAGGGATTATGAATGAAGAGGTATGAAATTTACAAGTCTGAAAGGAGCACCATTTCAACATTTGAGTTTAAGTTTAACCCTATTTGGTCTGGACAATCTGGAGTGTAATGTAACTCCCTTAGATATATATGTTATCCCATGGACTAGAGAGCTGAAACTTACTATACTATATACTTGGGTCAAACTCTACCACAAAATGTATAAACTAGTCCAGGATGACCGCATTGATGTCACAGGGACATTATTTTCCCAGAAGACATTTTTCAAACTTTGTATTTATGCAATTTTCTTTGCAAACCCTGCATGATAAACTTAGTAAATAATCATCTGATGTGAAATAAAATAAATTTGGCTCAATTTTATCCACCAAAAACAAAAAGTGTCAAGATGAAAGACGAACACATCCGAGTCACTTTTTTGGTACCTAGGCATGGCCACCATTTAGAATTTACCCATGGTCTACTGTTCTTGGGGTTATGCAAATAGGCTCAAAATGACACCCAATAGATAAGCTACAAAGTCACGAAGTTTCAGCTCTTAGTTTTCTCTGTTCGAAGAACAAGAGAAAAGTTCACTTCTCCTACCCCTAGGCCAGATAGGGTTAAGGCAAAAAGTACAAGTACGCTAGTGTAAACTGGCCATATTTAAGCTTCAGATCATTGCCAAAGTATGGACATGTTTGGAGTAAATGAGGAATCAGCCAATATGAAAATGTCATTATGTACGATTTGTTAGTTACCAGTGAATACAGGTTTCAATGTACATTATGTTACCTTTTTAACAGTTTTGTCAGGTTCCAATGCTATATCTGGAATGTTAGCATCCACCATCAGAGAGAATAGGTTCAGGATCAAATTGGCTGATCTGTCAAAGAACAGAATTACATGTCAAACTGGATATAAAAGCTGAGTGATTTGCTTTCCCATCGCATTTCGCTAGATTTTTTTTTAACCAGACTTCCAAAAACTTGTTCTTAAAAAGGAGCTAGTTACCATGGTTACACGGTACTGCAAATTATTTATGTACTGCAATTCATATATCTTGTCTAAATACATTCATGAATCAAATACCATCAGGAAGTCATTTTTGATATCAAATAAATAGTTGAATACCTACCTTCTGAGATGTAAAAAAGCAGTATAACATAGTTTCTTGAACTCGTGGAACTGTTCAGAGTTAGTGCCCCCCATGGCCTCCACCATTTCTTTACTCAACTTCATGGGAGGTGGCAGGGGCTTGGGGTCACGACCCAGTATATAACCAAAATCTATATGGAACAGTCTCCCTGGAATAACACACAAGGAGGCTGTAAGCAACAATTCGATGAGGTTTATTCACAGTAGCTTGAATGAAGTGTAGGACTTCTTATATCTAAAGTTGAGGGGTTTCTCTTGAATTGCCATTAAGTCTGTACAATGTTAAAAGAGAGACATGAACCATCAGCATTATAAGCCAATGACTAATTGTCGATTATAGCGTCAGTCTTGACAGGATTCTAGCTTATCAAGGTTCAAAGTACTTTAATCTAAGTATCGGACCATGAATAATGTTGGCATTAAGAGGATGGTCAGTTTACTGTCAGTATTCACAGGTTTCACTGTACTGACATCCTGTCTTACCTGATTTAGTCAACAGTAAATTGTCCAAGTGTCTGTCTCCCACACCAAGTAAATACGTTATTACACAATATCCAGCTGAAATAAAAAAGTACATAAATTTGTTTGTGTTTTCTCCAGTCAAACTGTCAACCATATATAAAACTAGAGGCCACGGCCACACTTGATCCCATCGACCTAGTGTGAACTTGCCGTCCCTTTCACATGAGCAATATAAATCTCCGTAGACAGATGAAGGGCATTCAATAAGGTGAAACAGAAGTAGTTGGGGGAAAAACAGTCATGTTTATTTGTATGGAAAGTTGGCTAGAGACAACTAGATATAAAAGGGGCGGGCACCCACCAACCCAGGGGTTATTCTAGCCCAAAATTGTTCATAAACTCAATTTCAAAATTTTGAAAACTCAATTTTTTTGCGCGCCTATGGCGCGTCGAGAAATTCTACAAAACTCAATATTTTTGCCTTTTTCATCAAAAAAATGATGAAACTCAATTTTTCAACTTTTTCATCGCATCAATTACAGAACTGAGGTTGGTCATATGTTTGCGACACTTCTTCAGAGACCAACAGATACTGACAATTCTATTTACATGAATTATATCACAGTTTACAACAACATTGCTAAAATAACTCAGTGTTACGAGATAACTCATTGGCCCAAACCATGACAGGGTGTCGTGTATCATCCAACAATTGAAGGCGACATTAGCACAACGTGTCTTCTTAGAGCAACAACAACATATAGAACTGCTGCTGCATTGTCGATCAAGATATAAACTTCGGCCTAAGATAGTCAGCCGTTCACTTGTTACATGCATGTTTTGTGTACTCCGGTACAACCACACCAAACCACAGTACGGCTGTTGTCAGTTAATAGGTTGTTTAGCATGACCTCATGCTAAAACATACATGCTAGATGCTATAATTATTAATTATTGAAGCTAGATTTTTTACCGTTAACAGAGAAGATTGTGATCGAATATATAACCTGGCAACATTCCTGTTTTACAGATTTATACACTCTGAAATACTCTCATAAATATCGCCAGAAAAAAATATTTATGAAATAATTATTCTCTAAAGAGACATTTTAAGTTTGCTTTACTTTAATTGAAACATTATGTAAATAATTATGGTAGACTAAAACTCAAATGCACACACATTGTGTAAACAGAAATCAAGGGAAAAAACTCTTACTTGTGACCAATATTAAAGATAACTGCAGAATTTATTACCCGAATTTTCAACTGTCCACGGCGACGAATTTTGTATGTCCGTCGTCCTCAAGCTACGAGTATTCGTCGACAGTCTGTGTTGTCGTTGTTGTTGTCGGGAGTGAAGACGTGAAGTGCTCGACCACTTCGCTCAAAAGCGTTTCATCAGATAAATGGATGGTTAAATGAATTGGTTGATGAGGAAACAACTGATCCATAAACTAAAACCACGATGGCTTTGGTACGCGACCGTCAAAAGTGCCGAAGTTAAAACTTTACTGCCACGTGCTTGACACGAGGGAATCCTCGCTAGAAAAGGACTGTGCCTCGTTTTGAAAGGGCTTTCCCCAAGAATGTGAACCAAGATGGCGGCTCTTTAGTCGCCTTCGCGCTGACTCGCGCTGTGACGGTTCATTCGTTTTACTTAGATTTGCTTACTTATTTCTTTTACGACCAATAATTACTGATAATTAAAATACATGCGGCATTATTTATCTCCAAAATATTGATGCGGGCGGGTCATGCGAAACAACCTATCAACTGACAACTGGTATGTTGTGGGAAAACTCAAAAAAAAATTTGTACGCGCTTCGCGCGCAAACAGCAAAAATCAATTTTTTTTATCAAAACTCAATTTGAAATTTTCTGCAAAACTCAATATATATTGTTTTTCATCGTGGTAACCACGATGAAAAAACGGCTAGAAAACCCCCTGTCAACCACCCGCTCTGATAAGAGGAGCATTAAAGTGGCTCTCAATTATGTGTAAGGAAATGTTCACATGTATTGTTGGTTAATGTAAAATGTTAAAGGCATAGTACGATAGGCCCAGGTGTATTATACAGACAAGGGACATATTTACCAAATACAAAAACATGGGTCTGTGCCTGATAAATTGAAACCTTTTGGGGTTGCAATTATCCCAATATTGCAGACAACACACAAATTTCAGCTTCTGCCAAGATATATTGGAGATATATATACTCAAAGACAAAATATGAGGGTCGGGTGAGGGCTAGTTTGGGAGATAGAGGGTGCGGCTCGGCGACCTGGGGATGGGGACATGCTCTCCTTGAGGGTAGTTGTAGGTGTGCTGACATGAAAGCAATAGAAAGCTTCCTGTACATGAAATAACCACACTGACAACTGCATGCCATCATCTGTCAGTCTGAAAAAACACAAGGTGGAATTCAATTCAATTCAGGAAACTAATCATATACACAGTGTGCAACCAAACTTTAGGAACTCAGTTGTAATTAATATAGTAAGTTACAGTTGTGGACACAAATGGTTCCTGCAGAAGCTTTAGGGTAAATCATATGATGTGAGATACAATTATTTGATAGCAAAATTGATAGAAATGTTGTCCATCGTTGAAGATGACACGAATTTCAAAACCAGGGGTTCAGTACTGCGGGGATTTCCCAGCCAGTTATTTCATATTATACTTCTGAAATAAAATATGGTTTATGCAAAAGCTTTAGGGTAAATCATATGATGTGGAATAGAATGATTTCATAGCAAAATTGAAGAAAAATTAAACATTTATAAACAATGTTTCTATTTGTTACCAAATCAAACCTGTTTCAATTATGCCATTCAATCTCCGTCAGGAAGATGATACAACGTAGAAAACGGAAGTTTAAAACTAAAAGTTAGCTCCCCTGGCGGAGAGTTGTCCGCCCCTAGGAGAACTCTCCCACCTCATTCCAGCAGGAATACTATATAGGCTTAGTTCAAACCATTACTCGCCCTCTATTCTCATTTTAATTACCGAGACCTGTAGTGTTTAAGGCCGGCATGAGGGGACGGAGGGAGGGCCATCAAATTGAAACAGGTTTGATTTGGTAACAAATAGAAACATTGTTTATAAATGTTTAATATTTGTAGCCCAAATCGTAAACCTGTTTCAATTATGCCACAGTACCAACATATGGAGGCGGGAATCCCGGCCTCGTGGTAACTCCCTATAGTAGACTAGTAATCGCTGGAATGACACAGACATGGGTATAAATTTGAGACATAATTACTCATCAAGTTAACCCTGGTCTCAGACTCATCGGGTAATTGAAGGAATTGATACAGTTTTACTTATCTGAGTGTCTCCATCCATGTAACTGTGCTTGTGATGTGGTACACATTTCCACCAAGTCGCAGGAAACCCGGACACCCTAGGCGACAAGTAGGTCCTCATGGTAGACACTGTATGACTAGGGGGAATCTCCGTCACAGCCATTGCATACAGGGAGATCCTTGATCCAACCGTAAGTAAAGGGGAACGCGGTGCCCAAAACTTGGAAGGTACCAAGTCCACACCACTCTCAGACCGCAAGCTTCTTGAGGGCAACTCACCATACTAGGAGTGATGAAATTAGATGCGTTGGAATTGCCAAGCTTGCTCCCTGGGTGAGCCGTGCACTCTTCAACTCTCTGTACTTTCTTCACTACTGTTGACACTAGGCCAGGAGCGGGTGTCTTGTGAGTTGAGGCACAGGAGACCCAGCTGAGACATCTAGAAGGAAGTCAGTTTCTGAAGAACAGAAGCAAATTTCAGTTAGGAGTGAACCCTATCCTGGTGTTAGGCCTTCATTGGTGATTATAGAATCCACGGCCGGTCAACTGACTTATTTCTACCTTCTGAGATGCCTCTTATCATATAATATATGTAATAATAATAATATGACTGAGATGAGATGAGGTGAGATGATACAGCAAGATGGCTGTCTTGCTGCGATGGTGACCATTTTGCCGCCCCCCCCTTCTTTTTCTGAAATTACTCACAACGTGCTGGGTAGCCACAGTGGCCCAAGCGTGGTCACACTATTGATTGCACTGTCATATCCCTCAGACAGATATTAGTGAACGTGGAGTTAATTGTTCAGGCACAAGACAGGACAATGTCATGAAGGGGTCAGTTCTTCCATACATGCCATGACGCAGCGATGGCACGAATCCCATTAGAAGAAGCAGAAGATAGTAGTGGGGCGTCAATGGTATATCTACCTTCTGCCAATTGATAAGACTATTATATGGTCTTCTTTTTTTTTTTTTTTTTTTTTTTTTTAAAAGTCAAGCCTTGCTGATAGGCGAAGGGACAGAGTAACCGTAGCCGAGAGCCGCGAACGGATCGGCACGAGTAAGATAGTGGCGGATGACTCGAACAGGACATAGCAGAAGATCGTCCTCGAGTCCATGTACAAAGTCTGACAACGCAGGAATGGTGTACGACGTTGAGCGCACGGACCTGAACGAACAGACTCATTTTGGCGATAAAATCAGGAATGGGCCGAAAAGAAATGCAGGACCGATCCGCTGTCCAGGTCATAGAAGATCTTTCAAGAGCATGAAGTATAGACAGTCTGGACGCCAAATCAAACGCCGCCACGACGGCCGTCTTATAAGATACAGTTTTTATAGACGCGGACTCTAAGGGTTCAAAAGGTGGTATAATCAGAGCACACAGAACCACACCGATATCCCATTTCGGTAACAGTTGGCGAGTGCAACGCGACTGTAATGCGAAGGCGTGAATAAGAGCAGAGATATTATCGTTAAGACTAATGTCGGAACCCAAGGTAAGACGTAACACCCTATTCAATTCATGCCAGAGCAGATCGACAGCCTTCCATGGTGCTAATATGAAACTCCCTATCCTGGTGAAGGTGAAGGATGAAGTCAATTACGAGGGAATAGAGTCGGGAACGATCACGTCCTCGGCACCAGGACAAATATAGGAACGTAGTGAGTAAGATCCTACATATAATAAACAACCTTAAGGTTGATGACAGAACCATAATGTCAAAGTCTAACCATTGGTGTAACGGTTAATATAGGAATAAAGTACTTGATGGAGAAAGTCAGAAAAACTGTCCCACAAGTACACCACGAAGACATTGTGTTGATCAAGCACAATCCTAAGGTAACTGGATCTCAACATAATGTTAGTGTGATAAAGTCAACATGGCTCTGTGTTAACACTGTGCTGAATTCAATTAAAGGCGACTAGTCCGTCACTCACAATCCCGCCGTCGTCCTCAGAGAATATCCATGTCCATAATCCAAAGACCTATTCCATATAACAGTATTTAACCAAATACTGCTGATTCCAATACAATTTTGATATTCTGAACTCCAGACTGGAAACAGCAAGGTCTGGACAGAACTCTCTTCGTAGAGTAAAGACGAACCTAAGTAAATCACATTGTGAAAAACCCGAGAGGAATTGATACAAGTGGAAAGTTGACGCCAAACGAACGGACTTCCCCTCCCACCGGCGATCGACGATGGAGAATCAAAGGAAGTGCCGATGAATGGATATAAAATATGCAACTCGCAAATGAAGAAATGACGTGACAAACGGCGTTATTGCACAGGCGTATGAGAGACACATGACGGTGTAATGAACATGTCGTCAAGGTGTAATAGGAAAGCGTAATGTGAAAAATGCGAGAAACGTTGTATATGATAAACAACGTAGTGATTTCCTCATTCACAACAACTTAATGTATATACATGCTCATCATAGAGCAGGATACAACTTATAAAAGCACACGACGTAACAGAAGGGCGTTGCAACAGTAACCCCGAAGTCGATTATAATAATTTCCCTTCTCTTTAAACGCAGTAGAGATGAACATATTAAATGTTTGTAGCGTTAATCACCAAATGTAAGCTCAATGAGATAAATGGGATTATGAATCTTTGTGTCAGTGAACATGAATAATGTATCAATGAACATGGTTACATTATGACCTCTCCCGATGTAATTTGTCTCCTGTACATGAGATTCAGTACTGGAGTTTTATATGGAGAGAATATAAAACATTTACAACAATGTTACTATTAATAACCAAATAGTCACACAACCGACATCCAGAACAAAGATTTTCCAGGTAACCAAGAAAGATCCTTAAAGAATTTTAAATTCCCGAAGAGAGGAAATACATTTAAGTCTCTCGCCGGCAGGAAAGTGAGGTTATTCAAAATTTATAATTTGAAATGACCTAGCACGAACAATTTGTCGAGAAGAACACTGTACCGGTAATACATACCTGGTAGAAAGAAACCATAGAAGACTTCAAGACTCACGTGTCACTAGGCTTGATCCTTGGCCGGCCAAAACCTTCCCACTCACGCTAGTAATTTTAAATTTTCTCATATGGAAGAAATTAAAATTAGTGCATAACTCCATCTGAATTATAAGCGTAATACAGTATACAGATGGAACCAACATGGTGTGAAATAAAACAAGCAATGTAATAATCAGACAATTGTGTTTCAAGAAAATCACACTTTCACATAGTGGGTGAATAGGTTTACTCACTCACGTAAACCAGCATAAGTGGGTGAATAGGTTTACTCACTCACGTAAACCAGCACGTGATCTCATTGTTGTTCGACACACCCTTAATTACATAAAGAGATCAGTAAAGAAGCTCATTAAGATGCGACACAGGGTCGAAGTAAATAGGGTTGAGTTGTGGTTACGTAACACAAACGCAACAATCATGCTTCATATTCATGTCAGTATGAAAGACATAAAACCTCTGTCAGGACTCTCTTGAATACAGGATATCAAATATCCCGAAATACATGAAATATATAACAAGAGATTACATTCTGGCAGGACCAAGGTGAACCAACCAAAACTGCAAGTCCGAACAGACACAACAACAACAACATGAAAATTTGACGGCTGCAAACAAAGTATCAGATCTCTCCGGCGGGAAAAAACGAAAAACCCCCGCCGATGAGGATACTATTTACAACCCTACTTGAGATATACACAAACTCATAAAATTCATGAATCAACGAAACCAAACCTGATCGTTTATTGTAGAGATCACCATCGGCCTTCAAATCTCAGCACTAAAAGGCAGACTTACAGAAATGCCGGGAACTAAGTACGAATCTGTCACCAATTGAGCAATAAAAACGAGGTCGCGAGAGCCCGTAAAAACCCACACCAAACACAGCGGGTCGAACTCATTGTTCGTGTGAAGACGTGATATTGAATACACATTGTCTCCATCACGCCGGACTGTGTTATCAGATAAGCCCGAGATTAATATTGACTTTAGAAAATATATCGGGTAATAATTTCAAGATATAAGAATTTTGAAAACTCCGACAAGAGCCAATTTATTTCGCGACGTACGTCCGAAGACAATAAACACATGGCAGATGGAAAAACAGACCATGTGAAGTCTACAAATTTGCCCAAACAAAATTTTGACAAGACAGAAATGTGAAAGAAAAATTATCCCCAAAATATTAATTTAATCACCATCGAACCATTGACAAAAATGACATAGGTGAGACAACATACGGCGAGGAAGTATTCCTTCGTCTGACATTTAATACGAGGATTATTCGAAGTAGACGGCATATCCGGCAGCAACGCTAAAAGCGCATCCAAATTATCCGAAAAACCATCATTGACGTATGTTCCTAACTTTACACTGAAGAAAAAGGAATCACAGATGAACTCGACGAGACCGGTGTAGGAAAAACGTCGAGTCGAAGTACGAGAACGGCATACCGGAGAACGGGAGGGCCGAAAAATAGAACTAGAATTCCCGGTCTAATTCTCACCGATTTCGTAAGCAGTATGCACTATTTTAATAAGCAATAATCGTCGACAGATTGGATATTTAACGATGGAAATTGATTGAAATATCAAACATTTATAAACAATGTTTCTATCTGTTACCAAGTCAACCTGTCTCAATCCACCATTATATCAGTTTGACCTCATACCTGATAATAGTCTAGTTGAGAATATTTGATGAGATGAAAATAATGGTTTGTCTTTTAGATCATCACTTGTGACCATCCTCGTCAATGTGAATACTTTCAGTATATTTCCAATACAAATTAAACATTTATAAACAATGTTTCTATTTGTCACCCCAACTCAATCCTAATTGAAGTCCCGTAACATGTCATTTCGCTATTATAGAATCGCTGATTCATCGATAAACGAAACCGCAAGAGCAATTTTGACACTCAATGGTAGGTCTGAATAACCCACCATAAAACGAGAAACGAATTTAGAACTGCGAACAGACAAGACACGTTTATTCCGTTTAGGTAACGGAGTGTGAAAACAAAAAGACAAAGGAGAGGTCGAGCATGATATGCGAACCCACTGCATTTCATTGTCCGACGAGAACAATGGATTGCTAAGGCACGACAGGTTAGAGAAGTCTTTGTCGAAGTAGACAAAGGAACCGGTTTGACTGCATACATAGCCAAACCTAGACATGTAGGCTGTCTAACTAGACGTAGAACCGTCCCGCTAGTATATTTATAGAGGCGGGCGAGTTCTGATTACTAAGACAATGGGAAACATTTATATAATTGCAACGTAACTTCGATAGCATTCAGGTCAATTACAAGCAATTCCCAACAGACGTCTGTCGACTTCCGAAAGAAACGGGTCGCCAGACGCCTGCAAAGGTAAACCCGACTAGCCTGGGCGAAATTTCCCCACGCTAACGGGTCTCTAATATACACTCGGCGAACTTCGCCGATAACACAACTCTTTACAAGAAAACCAAACCGTGTGGGCGTCCAAACTGGACCACCATTTCACACACGAATTACATGCATTAGATATCGGAATCTCAGACATAACTAATGAAAGAATTTCCGACAATAATGAAAGAATTTCCGACAAGAAATAACACAAGTCAAAACCGATAAGGATACTGAGGGTCGTTACAACAACAACCCAGGTTGTATAAACACTTCCTTCCTGATGTGTACTGGTCGAGGTACAACAGAGAATAGAGGACGAGTAATGGTTTGAACTAAGCCTATATAGTATTCCTGCTGGAATGAGGTGGGAGAGTTCTCCTAGGGGCGGACAACTCTCCGCCAGGGGAGCTAACTTTTAGTTTTAAACTTCCGTTTTCTACGTTGTATCATCTTCCTGACGGAGATTGAATGGCATAATTGAAACAGGTTTACGATTTGGGCTACAAATTGTTGTCCTTCATTTAAGGCGACACGAACTTCAAAACTAACACGGTTCGGTACTGCGGGGGAATACGAGTGCTCATTCATCCCCATGGGTTCATTCACCCCCATGGGTTAGTTTATAGGGATAGGGAGATCGCGTGCCCTTTCTATACTACTCATCGCGCATGCTCAGTAGACCCATTCTACTGTAGGGTGCAAGCCTGGCCCATGGAATCTCAGGTAGCAAAAACCCCAGGTCTCTCGCCCCACCCTATCCCGCGCCACACCTATAGGGATAGGGAGATCGCGTGCCATTTCTATACTACTACTCATCGCGCATGCACAGTCGACCCATGTGGATATTTTTCGTTATGTTGCCATGGAAACCACAAAAACCACCAAAATGTCCCAAATTTCAATAGGCTTGTGCTTTACCACCCAACAATGTTGTATACCAAATTTGAAGTCTCTAGCTGCAACGGTTCAACTTTGAGAGCAGTCACGTCACCATGTGGATATTTTTCGTTATGTTGCCATGGAAACCACAAAAATCAACTAAATGCGCCCAATTTCAATAGGCTTGTGCTTTACCACCCAACAATGCAGCATACCAAATTTGAAGTCTCCAGCTGCAACGATTCACCTTTTAGAGCGGTCACGTCGTTATATGGATATTTTTCGTTATGTTGCCATGGAAACCACAAAAAACAACTAAATGCGCCCAATTTCAATAGGCTTGTGCTTTACCACCCAACAATGTAGTATACCAAATTTGAAGTCTCCAGCTGCAACGGTTCACCTTTTAGAGCGGTCACATCTTTATATGGATATTTTTCGTTATGTTGCCATGGAAACCACAAAAGTCAACTAAATATGCCCAATTTCAATAGGCTTGTGCTTTACCACCCAACAATGCAGTATACCAAATTTGAAGACTCTAGCTGAAACGGTTCATCTTTTAGAGCGATCACGTCGTTCATCCAGCCAGCCAGCCAGCCGGACAGAGTGACGACATGATCCCATCCGGCATATATGCCGATGGGATAATAAAAACAGGCAGTTTTCAAAGATTTGACAGAAGAAAGTTTTCCAATCAATTAGAAGCACACATCTTGTCAAATGGTGCCATCTCCAAGGGAAGGACATGATGAACCAAAGAGAGAGAGTGCAGGAACGAGATGAAACCAAGTTGGCAAGCTCTGACATGCCCAAGTTCAGTGGTTACAGGCTGGAAAATGGGGATTGACCCAGTTATGTCTCAATAGGTTATGTATCACAGACAAACATAATTTATAGTTTATGCTGGGAGTGGGCAAAGCTAGAAAATGGAAGCAATCTTTCTAAGTTAAAGCAACAACTCCTTCTCCCCCCTAATCAACCCTGTACATGTATGGTACATCTGAAGTGAGGTAAGTTCAGTTCTCAGCCAGTTTATTACATGTATCACTCATACTCACCACAGCTTTTAACATAATTGTCCATGACATCAGGGGCTATTCCATATGGCCCATTTTCAGAAGGAGCATATTTCCTGAAGTAGTTTTGTATAGATCCGTCCTTATCTAAGACTTCAGCTACAGCTACAGATTCTATAAACTGTACAAAACCTGTAAAATAGGCCAAGTATTACGAATCGTGATGAGCAGCACAATTGGATATGAACACCTCGAATTTGACTGGTTCAGCAACAATTGTATTCTGGGAAATTGGTTTAGATTAGTAAAGCAATATGTGCATCATTTTAAACTCATCATGAATTTTTGCAATTCAATCATCTGGAAAAAAATATTCTTTGCGAGTGATAGAAATTTAGAAGCTGGAAATACAGTACACTAGTTCACTATTTGTGGACAGAATAAACAGAATCTTCTGATAAATGTCACACCATTTTGAATAAAGATCAAGTCTGATCTGAGAAAAATGGGTCTGTCTTAATCAATAACTTGAATACATGGACTCCTTCAGTGTCTGCTTACATTTCCGCACAAGCCCATGGTCTTCCATACCCACATGTGTCCTTACAAACTCTCTCATGGTCTTACATACACACCCACTCAGGATCTTGCATACCAAAGCATGGCCTTACATATCCACCCATGGGCTTACATAACCACACATTCAGGGTCTTGCATACCCACCCATGGTCTTACATACCAACCCACTCATGGTCTTGCATACCCATCCATGGCCTTAGATGCCCACCCATGGTCTTACATACCATGGCCTTAAATACCAACCCATGGTCTTGCATATGCACGCATGGTCTTACATACCCACCCATGGTCCTACATACCCACGCATTGTCTTACCCACACATGGTCTTACATCCCCATTCACTCATGATCTTGCATATCCATGCATGGCCTTACATACTCACACATTGTCTTACATACCCACCCATGCATGGTCTTCCATACCCCCGCATGGTTTACATACCCACCCATGGCCTTACATACCCACCCGTGCATGGTCTTGCATACCCCCGCATGGTTTACCTACCCATCCATGGCCTTACATACCCATGCATGCATGGTCTTGCATACCCCCACATGATGTACATACCCACCCATGGCCTTACATACCCACGCATGCATGGTCTTGCATACCCCTGCATGGTTTACATACCCACCCATGGCCTTACATACCCACACATGGTCTTACATACCCACCCGTGCATGGTCTTGCATACCCCCGCATGGTTTACATACCCACCCATGGCCTTACATACCCACACATGGTCTTACATACCCACCCGTGCATGGTCTTTCATACACCTGCATGGTTCACATACCCACCCATGGCCTTACATACCCACAAATGGTCTTACATACCCATGCATGCATGGTCTTGCATACCCTCGCATGGTTTACATACCCATCCATGGCCTTACATACCCACCCATGGTCTTACATACCCATCCATGGCCTTACATACCCATCCATGGCCTTACATACCCATCCTCACAAGGTACATTCCCACATATGGTCTTACATTTCTCATGTCGATTAAACATAGAAGTAAACAGAAAAGAAAAAGATGGATTGCGTCCTGTAATTGGCTGATCAACCCAAATCTCCATAGATATGTGGAAAATAGATTTATGAAGCATCACAATATAACTATCAAGTTTATCGTTTACTTTAACCAGGTGTGGCAACGCTCCTTTACACCATTCCCTAGGTGCCTTAGTTGTTCATGAAGGAGAGCAGAAAGCTGAACTTACCATGTTTACTACTTGTGGCCAGAACTTTATATGGTGTCAGTTTTAAATCCAGATTCTCGCGTCTCAAGAGCTTAAACGACAACAGAATGATGATTAGCTTATTGTGTAGTATGTTTAAACATACAGATTATACTGATGTGCCTCCAAACAAATATCACATTCTCAAAATTCTCTGCCATACTGCAATATTCCAACAAACTGCAACAAGATTCTAATTAGTTAACATCTGACTGGATAAAGATCTGACTGGAATAGTTAACACTGAACTAGATTAGTTAATCTGTTACTCCCACAGAGTAGTTTTCCATAAACTAGAATGAAAGTAACTCCAACAAGAGCCCAAGGGGCTTCAATATACGCCCGTGTATCTGGAATTACATTGGTCCAAATTTCAAGGTTGTTTGATAGGCTTGATTCCAATTGGTAGCTAGCCTACAATTTTGTGCTTCTGAGAATGTAACATATATAACATCTTATATTGAATAATAAACTAAAAGGAGCTTAACTCTTGATAACTAGTTGACCTTGAAGCAAGAGCCGAGAGCTCACATATCCCACACTAAAATCGACAATAGTCAAACACAAGAAAATAGTACTTTTCCTGCAAATGGATTCCTTTCAGACGAGATAATTTTTCATGAAGGAAGAAGAAAGTGATGAAGTAAACCTTTGTTCTTGAGTTAATAAAGAGGTATGAAGTTCATAAAGGACCCCTCTCCCCGTTAATTACTAAATGTATGGTTTTTATTTCACAACAGTTTAACTAAAATGTAGCTGTTTCAAATGTGGGAGACAACTCCACAGGATGAATGCCATATACATGTAGGGGAGAGCATACTGAATATTCCAACCTAACACATATGGTCAGCTAAACTTGATTCAGTTTTGAAGGACTGTGACCTTGGACAAATTGATCTCAAAATGTATGACTCCTCTTTGCCATGCGAGTAAGGTATACTCAAAGTTTGGTACCATTCCATACCTTGAAACTAGAGATATCGCATGGACAACAAATGTTAATGGATGAATGGACAGAATGCAACATCGCATTACTTGACCTCGTCTTCGACAGGCATATGAAAATGTGATTTCCTGATTTTGGGGTCACAGTTACCTTGACCTTTGACTTTGACCTAAATTTTGGTACACGGCACTTCATCTTCCGTCAATGTATCAAAGGACACAAAAAAATCATGATTTTTATGAATTTCATGATTTTGGGGGTCACAGTGATCTTGACGTTCGGCCTTGACCTACATTTTGGTATGTGACACATCATGTCCCCCTAATGAATCTACGGACACAAAACAAAGTAATTTTCAAAGATTTCTTGATTCTGGAGTCACAGTGACCTTGAATCCACTCACCAAATATTAGTAATTTTTAATGATTTCCTGATTTTTAGGTCATACTGACCTTTGACCTTGATTTTGGTGTCGCAGTGATCTTGACTATTGACCTGGATCTAAATTTTGGTACATGACAAAACGGCTACCCGTAATTTCTCAATGGACTCAAAAAATCATGATTTTTAACAATTTCATGATTTTGGGGTCACAGAGACCTTGACCTTTGACCTTGACCTACATTTTGATATGTGAAATATTGTGTCCCCCTAATGTATCTACTCATATAAAGAAATGTTATTTTCAATAATTTCCTGATTTTTGGGTCCGTGACCTTTGACCTTTGACCTTGACCTATATTTTGGTATGCGACGCCTCGTTTCCCCCTATTGAATCCACTCACAAAAAATTAGAAATTTTTAATAATTTCCTGATTTTTCCGTGACACTGACCTTTGACCTCTGACCTCGACCTACATTTCGTATGCAACACATCGTTCCCCCCTAGGGCATCCACTCACCAAAAATTAGAACTGTAGATAGAAAACTGTCAATGATCAATGATTTCCTGATTTTAGGCAACAGTGACCTTTGACCTCTGACCTTGACCTCAATTTTGGTACGCGACACATCGTCTCCACCTAGCGTATCCACTCATAAAAAATTGCAACTGTGGATAGAAAACATTCACAGATATAGACCGGACACGAACACTTCAGTGATTTCCTGTTTTTTTTAGGCCAGTGACCTTTGACCTCTGACCTTGACCTTCATTTTGGTACGCGACACATCGTCTTCCCGTAGGGTATCCACTCACCAAAAATTAGAACTGTAGATAGAAAACTGTCCCAGATATAGACCGGACACGAGGGACGGACAGACGGACGGAAACCGCCATCACATAATACGTCCGCCTTTTGGCGGGCGTATAAAAATGGAAGAACATCTGACTGGATTCTATTTGGCTAAATTATGTGAACATGTGCATCATCTGAAATATTAGCAGATTCATATCTGCCTGGCTGCAATACATTTGAATCTGAACGATGTTACCTTTCATTTTATCAGTTGAAATGTGTCCTATTCACTGTTACACCACTGTGTTAAATGTGCCCTATTCACTGTATTAATACTACATTAAATGTCTCATTTCATAAATGGAGATGTCCAACTTTCTTCAACATGTCTAACCTGGATATGTGCCCCTTATTGTTGAACAGGACCAGGCGGAATGGGGATATAGTTGTACTGATCAGTAGTTACCTTATCCATGAGACAAATAATCTGGAGTACAAGCTGGTCCTGTCTGGGGTCATCGCCATGTTTAAAGATTGTCACATACTCCGTCTCATCCATCGTCTTAAAGGTCAGGCGACTTGGCATTAAGGCACTCTGAATATGAAAGCATTGACAATACATCTACCATTACATCACAGGTGATGTCCTTGGCTGTACATCTACCATTACATCACAGGTGATGTCCTTGGCTGTACATCTACCATTACATCACATGTGATGTCCTTGGCTGTACATCTACCATTACATCACAGGTGATGTATTTGGCTGTACATCTACCATTACATCACAGGTGATGTCCTTGGCTGTACACCTACCATTACATCACAGGTGATGTATTTGGCTGTACATCTGCATTACATCACAGGTGATGATGTCATGGCTGTACATCTACCATTACATCACAGGTGATGTATTTGGCTGTACATCTACCATTACATCACAGGTGATGTCCTTGGCTGTACACCTACCATTACATCACAGGTGATGTCCTTGGCTGTACATCTACCACATTACATCTGGGTGATGTCCTTGGCTGTACATCTACCATTACATCACAGGTGATGTCATGGCTCATCACATCTACCATTACATCATGTGATGTCCTTGAAAACATACATCTACCATTACATCACATGTGATGTCCTTGGCTATACCATCTACCATTACATCACCCAGGTGATGTCCTTGGCTGTATACATCTGCCATTTACATCACATGTGATGTCCTTGGCTGTACATCTACCATTACATCACAGGTGATGTCCTTGGCTGTACATCTACCATTACATCACAGGTGATGTCCTTGGCTGTACATCTACCATTACATCACATGTGATGTCCTTGGCTGTACATCTACCATTACATCACAGGTGATGTCCTTGGCTGTACATCTACCATTACATCACAGGTGATGTCCTTGGCTGTACATCTACCATTACATCACATGTGATGTCCTTGGCTGTACATCTACCATTACATCACATGTGATGTCCTTGGCTGTACATCTACCATTACATCACAGGTGATGTCCTTGGCTGTACATCTACCATTACATCACAGGTGATGTCCTTGGCTGTACATCTACCATTACATCACATGTGATGTCCTTGGCTGTACATCTACCATTACATCACATGTGATGTCCTTGGCTGTACACCTACCATTACATCACAGGTGATGTCCTTGGCTGTACATCTACCATTACATCACAGGTGATGTCCTTGGCTGTACATCTACCATTACATCACAGGTGAGTACATCTACCATTACATCACATGTGATGTCCTTGGCTGTACATCTACCATTACATCACATGTGATGTCCTTGGCTGTACATCTACCATTACATCACAGGTGATGTCCTTGGCTGTACATCTACCATTACATCACAGGTGATGTATTTGGCTGTACATCTACCATTACATCACAGGTGATGTCCTTGGCTGTACATCTACCATTACATCACAGGTGATGTATTTGGCTGTACATCTACCATTACATCACAGGTGATGTCCTTGGCTGTACATCTACCATTACATCACAGGTTATGTCCTTGGCTGTACATCTACCATTACATCACAGGTGATGTATTTGGCTGTACATCTACCATTACATCACAGGTGATGTCCTTGGCTGTACACCTACCATTACATCACAGGTGATGTATTTGGCTGTACATCTACCATTACATCACAGGTTATGTCCTTGGCTGTACATCTACCATTACATCACAGGTTATGTCCTTGGCTGTACATCTACCATTACATCACAGGTGATGTCCTTGGCTGTACATCTACCATTACATCACAGGTGATGTCATTGGCTGTACATCTACCATTACATCACAGGTGATGTCCTTGGCTGTATCTTCATATTCACAGTCATATGTAAGAACAATATGGGAAATGCATGTCTGACTATTATGCCAGGAACTTGTATACCTATATGTATCCATCCATGACTCTGAACCAAAACTTTCAAACATGTCAACACATTTAGAGGACCATCTAGTAATGTACAAGGACTGTGTAGCCATCTGGTAGGATTGGTTTATGCTGAGCGCACAGCCTGGGATAAGACAGAATTTACTGAAACTCTAAAAAATGCACAATGAAAGCAAATTTGCTGTGGTACCAAAATGACATGAAAACATTATTGAATCTCAGTAACATATAAATTGCTGTTCATATTTTATATTCATGGTCAGTTCGTTTTAAATGATCATTTTGAAAGTAACAAGGAAACAAGTGCTGATTATAGGCCCATCAGCTGCTTACATTGAATAAGGAAGCCTTCTCAGGGACAACTCCCTTCACAGTAATTTCTGGGTCTAGGGGCAATGGTAAGGGTTCAAAGCTGGCAAAGTTAATCTTGCAGGCTTCAGGGTCAGTCAGCAGGGCCTGTAATCTCTCAATCTTCTTCTTTCTATTGCCGCTCTCCCGCGCTATCATCTTGACCAGTTGTACCAGCTTATCCATGAACATCTGCTGTCTAGCTATGATGGACCGACGTAACCGACACTCTTTACCACCCTGTCAACAATAAACATACAGTTACAATAGTCGACCTACGTAACGGACATTCCTCACCACCATGTCAACAATAAACATACAGTTACAATGGTGGACAGACGTAACCGACACTTCTTTCCACCTTGTCCATAATAAACATATAGTTAGAATGCTGGACTGACATAACCGACACTCCTTACCATCCTGTCCATAATAAACATATAGTTACAATGGTAGACTGACGTAACCGACACTCCTTACTACCCTATCAACAATAAACATACAGTTACAATGGTGGACCGATGTAACCGACACTCCTTACCACCCTGTCAACGAACATACAGTTAGAATGGTGGAGCAACTTAACCGACACTCCTTATTTCCCTGTCAACAATAAACATGTAGTTACAATGGTGGACGGACGTAACCGACACTCCTTACCACCTTATCAACAATAAACATGTCAGTTAGAATGGTGGACCGACGTAACCGACACTCCTTATTTCCCTGTCAACAATAAACATACAGTAACAATGGTGGACCGACGTAACGACACTCCTTACCACCCTGTCAACAATGAACATACAGTTAGAATGGTGGAACGATGTAACCGACACTCCTTACCACCCTGTCAACAATGAACATACAGTTAGAATGGTGGACTGACGTAACCGACACTCCTTATTTCCCTGTCAACAATAAACATACAGTTACAATGATGGACTGACATAACCGACACTTCTTACCACCCTGTCAACAATAAACATACAGTTAGAAAGGTGGACCGATGTAACCGACACTCCTTACCACCCTGTCAACAATGAACATACAGTTAGAATGGTGGACTGACGTAACCGACACTCCTTATTTCCCCGTCAACAATAAACATACAGTTACAATGATGGACTGACGTAACCGACACTCCTTACCACCCTGTCAACAATAAACATAGTTAGAATGGTGGACCGATGTAACCGACACTCCTTACCACCCTGTCAACAATGAACATACAGTTAGAATGGTGGACTGACGTAACCGACACTCCTTATTTCCCTGTCAACAATAAACATACAGTTACAATGATGGACTGACATAACCGACACTTCTTACCACCCTGTCAACAATAAACATACAGTTAGAAAGGTGGACCGATGTAACCGACACTCCTTACCACCCTGTCAACAATGAACATACAGTTAGAATGGTGGACTGACGTAACCGACACTCCTTATTTCCCCGTCAACAATAAACATACAGTTACAATGATGGACTGACGTAACCGACACTCCTTACCACCCTGTCAACAATAAACATAGTTAGAATGGTGGACCGATGTAACCGACACTCCTTACCACCCTGTCAACAATGAACATACAGTTAGAATGGTGGAACGATGTAACCGACACTCCTTACTACCCTGTCAACAATGAACATACAGTTAGAATGGTGGACTGACGTAACCGACACTCCTTATTTCCCTGTCAACAATAAACATACAGTTACAATGATGGACTGACGTAACCGACACTCCTTACCACCCTGTCAACAATAAACATACAGTTAGAATGGTGGACCGATGTAACCGACACTCCTTACCACCCTGTCAACAATGAACATACAGTTAGAATGGTGGACTGACGTAACCGACACTCCTTATGGTCAACAATAAACATACAGTTACAATGATGGACTGACGTAACCGACACTCCTTACCACCCTATCAACAATAAGCATGTCAGTTAGAATGGTGGACCGACGTAACCGACACTCCTTATTTCCCTGTCAACAATAAACATACAGTAACAATGGTGGACCGACGTAACGACACTCCTTACCACCCTGTCAACAATGAACATACAGTTAGAATGGTTGGAACGATGTAACCGACACTCCTTTGCCACCCTGTCAACAACTGAACATACAGTTGAATGGTGGACCTGGCCCATGGCACCGACACTCCTTATTTCCCTGTCAACAATAAACATACCGTTACAATGATGGACTGACGTAACCGACACTCCTTACCACCCTGTCAACAATAAACATACAGTTAGAATGGTGGAACGATGTAACCGACACTCCTTACCACCCTGTCAACAATGAACATACAGTTAGAATGGTGGACTGACGTAACCAACACTCCTTATGTCCCGGTCAACAATAAACATACAGTTACAATGATGGACTGACGTAACCGACACTCCTTACCACCCTGTCAACAATAAACATAGTTAGAATGGTGGACCGATGTAACCGACACTCCTTACCACCCTGTCAACAATGAACATACAGTTAGAATGGTGGACTGACGTAACCGACACTCCTTACTACCCTATCAACAATGAACACACAGTTAGAATGGTGGACCGACGTAACCGACACTTCTTACCACCCTGTCAACAATGAACATAGTTAGAATGATGGACTGATGTAATCGACACTCCTTTCCACCCTGTCAACAATAAACATACAGTTAGAATGGTGGACTGACGTAACCGACACTCCTTACCACTCTGTCAACAATGAACATACAGTTAGAATGGTGGACCGACGTAACCGACACTCCTTACCATCCTGTCACAAATAAACATACAGTTAGAATGGTGGACTGACGTAACCGACACTCCTTACCACCCTGTCAACAATGAACATACAGTTAGAATGGTGGACTGATGTAACCGACACTCCTTACCACCCTGTCAACAATGAACATACAGTTAGAATGGTGGACTGATGTAACCGACACTCCTTACCACCCTGTCAACAATGAACATACAGTTAGAATGGTGGACTGATGTAACCGACACTCCTTACCACCCGGTCAACAATGAACATACAGTTACAATGATGGACTGACGTAACCGACACTCCTTACCACCCTGTCAACAATAAACATACAGTTAGAATGGTGGACCGATGTAACCGACACTCCTTACCACCCTGTCAACAATGAACATACAGTTAGAATGGTGGACTGACGTAACTGACACTCCTTATTTCCCTGTCAACAATAAACATACAGTTACAATGATGGACTGACGTAACCGACACTCCTTACCACCCTGTCAACAATAAACATACAGTTAGAATGGTGGACCGATGTAACCGACACTCCTTACCACCCTGTCAACAATGAACATACAGTTAGAATGGTGGACTGACGTAACCGACACTCCTTATTTCCCTGTCAACAATAAACATAGTCACAATGATGGACTGACGTAACCGACACTCCTTACCACCCTGTCAACAATAAACATACAGTTAGAATGGTGGACTGACGTAACCGACACTCCTTACCATCCTGTCAACAATGAACATACAGTTAGAATGGTGGACTGACGTAACCGACACTCCTTACCACCTTGTCAACAATGAACATACAGTTAGAATGGTGGACCGACGTAACCGACACTCCTTACCACCCTGCAGGCCTTGTTTTTCGTCGGAATTCACGGGAATCCAAATAGATTCTCGCAACACAGCTTCACGGGAATCCACGGGAATCCAGTGCTATCATTTCCATACAGATTGATAAAATTGTATGGGAATCTGCTGGATTCCCGTAAATTATTTTGCGGAAGTGCTGACGGGAATCGGATTCCTGGATTCCCGTGAAAAAACAAGCCCTGCCCTGTCAATAATAAACATGTCAGTTACAATGGTGGACTAACATAACCGACACTCCTTACCACCCTGTAAACAATGAACATACAGTTAGAATGATGGACCGACGTAACCGACACTCCTTACCACCCTATCAACAATAAACATAGTTAGAATGGTGGACCGACGTAACCGACACTCCTTACCACCCTGTCAACAATGAACATACAGTTAGAATGGTGGACCGACGTAACCGACACTCCTTACCACCCTGTCAACAATGAACATAGTTAGAATGGTGGACTGATGTAACCGACACTCGTTACCACCCTGTCAACAATAAACATACAGTTAGAATGGTGGACTGACGTAACCGACACTCCTTACCACTCTGTCAACAATGAACATACAGTTAGAATGGTGGACTGACGTAACCGACACTCCTTACCATCCTGTCAAAAATAAACATACAGTTAGAATGGTGGACTGACGTAACCGACACTCCTTACCACCCTGTCAACAATGAACATACAGTTAGAATGGTGGACCGACGTAACCGACACTCCTTACCACCCTGTCAACAATGAACATAGTTAGAATGGTGGACTGATGTAACCGACACTCCTTACCACCCTGTCAACAATAAACATACAGTTAGAATGGTGGACTGACGTAACCGACACTCCTTACCACTCTGTCAACAATGAACATACAGTTAGAATGGTGGACTGACGTAACCGACACTCCTTACTACCCTATCAACAATGAACACACAGTTAGAATGGTGGACCGACGTAACCGACACTTCTTACCACCCTGTCAACAATGAACATAGTTAGAATGATGGACTGATGTAATCGACACTCCTTTCCACCCTGTCAACAATAAACATACAGTTAGAATGGTGGACTGACGTAACCGACACTCCTTACCACTCTGTCAACAATGAACATACAGTTAGAATGGTGGACCGACGTAACCGACACTCCTTACCATCCTGTCACAAATAAACATACAGTTAGAATGGTGGACTGACGTAACCGACACTCCTTTCCACCCTGTCAACAATGAACATACAGTTAGAATGGTGGACTGATGTAACCGACACTCCTTACCACCCTGTCAACAATGAACATACAGTTAGAATGGTGGACTGACGTAACCGACACTCCTTACCACCCTGTCAACAATGAACATACAGTTAGAATGGTGGACTGATGTAACCGACACTCCTTACCACCCGGTCAACAATGAACATACAGTTACAATGATGGATTGACGTAACCGACACTCCTTACCACCCTGTCAACAATAAACATACAGTTAGAATGGTGGACCGATGTAACCGACACTCCTTACCACCCTGTCAACAATGAACATACAGTTAGAATGGTGGACTGACGTAACTGACACTCCTTATTTCCCTGTCAACAATAAACATACAGTTACAATGATGGACTGACGTAACCGACACTCCTTACCACCCTGTCAACAATAAACATACAGTTAGAATGGTGGACCGATGTAACCGACACTCCTTACCACCCTGTCAACAATGAACATACAGTTAGAATGGTGGACTGACGTAACCGACACTCCTTATTTCCCTGTCAACAATAAACATAGTTACAATGATGGACTGACGTAACCGACACTCCTTACCACCCTGTCAACAATAAACATACAGTTAGAATGGTGGACTGACGTAACCGACACTCCTTACCATCCTGTCAACAATGAACATACAGTTAGAATGGTGGACTGACGTAACCGACACTCCTTACCACCTTGTCAACAATGAACATACAGTTAGAATGGTGGACCGACGTAACCGACACTCCTTACCACCCTGCAGGCCTTGTTTTTCGTCGGAATTCACGGGAATCCAAATAGATTTTCGCAACACAGCTTCACGGGAATCCACGGGAATCCAGTGCTATCATTTCCATACAGATTGATAAAATTGTATGGGAATCTGCTGGATTCCCGTAAATTATTTTGCGGAAGTGCTGACGGGAATCGGATTCCTGGATTCCCGTGGAAAAACAAGCCCTGCCCTGTCAATAATAAACATGTCAGTTACAATGGTGGACTAACATAACCGACACTCCTTACCACCCTGTAAACAATGAACATACAGTTAGAATGATGGACCGACGTAACCGACACTCCTTACCACCCTATCAACAATAAACATACAGTTAGAATGGTGGACCGACGTAACCGACACTCCTTACCACCCTGTCAACAATGAACATACAGTTAGAATGGTGGACCGACGTAACCGACACTCCTTACCACCCTGTCAACAATGAACATAGTTAGAATGGTGGACTGATGTAACCGACACTCGTTACCACCCTGTCAACAATAAACATACAGTTAGAATGGTGGACTGACGTAACCGACACTCCTTACCACTCTGTCAACAATGAACATACAGTTAGAATGGTGGACTGACGTAACCGACACTCCTTACCATCCTGTCAAAAATAAACATACAGTTAGAATGGTGGACTGACGTAACCGACACTCCTTACCACCCTGTCAACAATGAACATACAGTTAGAATGGTGGACCGACGTAACCGACACTCCTTACCACCCTGTCAACAATGAACATACAGTTAGAATGGTGGACCGACGTAACCGACACTCCTTACCACCCTGTCAACAATGAACATAGTTAGAATGGTGGACTGATGTAACCGACACTCCTTACCACCCTGTCAACAATAAACATACAGTTAGAATGGTGGACTGACGTAACCGACACTCCTTACCACTCTGTCAACAATGAACATACAGTTAGAATGGTGGACTGACGTAACCGACACTCCTTACCATCCTGTCAAAAATAAACATACAGTTAGAATGGTGGACTGACGTAACCGACACTCCTTACCACCCTGTCAACAATGAACATACAGTTAGAATGGTGGACTGATGTAACCGACACTCCTTACCATCCTGTCAACAATGAACATACAGTTAGAATGGTGGAACGACGTAACCGACACTCCTTATTTCCCTGTCAACAATAAACATGCAGTTAGAATGTTGGACTGAGGTAACCATTGTAATCAACTTTCTCTACAAACAATGAACCACTATAATTATAAATAAAACAGACACTGTGGTCTCACTGTACAAGACTGTTTGGGTATTCTCAAGTGAGCACCCAAGTCTCTACACTACATGTAAAAGGCTATGATTATTATTATTTAGCAATGGACATATATAGAGAAAACTTGGCAAAATGGGAGGCATTTGTGAAATTGGTGAATTTTGGACACATCATTTTTTATAAAAATGCTAGCCAATGGCTATCACAGCAACACATATGAGATCTTCTGGTCATCTATTTGGAATATCAAAGATAACGAGAAAGGATGGATTGTATCAACTTAGCATACCTCATATTGGCCCTAGTTAATAAGGGACCATTTTTGATAAAAATGGCATAGTTTGAAAATAGGGACAAATGGGGGGGTGCGGAAAGTGCCCCCCCCCCCATATATTTTCGCTATCACTAAGACTAGAGGGCTGAAACTTACCACACTATATCTTTTGGTCAAGCTTCACAAGAAAATGTAAAAAAAATCCAAGATGGCCACCACGATGACGTCACTGTGACGTCATTTTCAAAAAGAGCATTTTTGGACGAATTTTTTATTTCTGTTTTTTCTTCGCAAAAACTGCATGATAAATTAGTAAATAATAATCTGATATGAAATAAAATAGGTTTTACCCACTTTTCTATACAGAAAAGCAAATTTTTTGAAGAAATATGACGAAAATGAAACTTTAAATGATACTATTGAAATTATGAAGTACTGTAATTTGTTCTAAAAAATGACAGAGGTCTCCATCACGCTTTTAGCTCAACTATTAATACTTCAGTTACGCTTTGTTTTGATAGGGGTTTAACGTTGCTTTCAACATTTTTTCAGCTATATCATGACGTTCTTTTGATAGAACTGTATGGGTGACTTTCCCAATCTATAGTCACTTTGTTACTTGATTAAACTGTTGGTTTAAATAGATTTGTTCAGTTAAAACAGAAACCAATCAGGTCATATTATTTCAGGATTGTTACCAACATGAGTAAATGTTATCAATGACAAATCTGGCATGTGTCATGTGGTAAACCTCATTTAAGAGCACAGGAAGTCCTCTTTATGTACTTCAAAGATGGGATGTCTCTGGGCATCTCCTCAAAAGCTGAGCACCGAAAAGGGTTTGTCAGTCATGCTGAAGAAGCAAATGTTGATCAGCGAAGATTTCACATATACAAACTATTCGAGGTAAACTTTACTAGCAACTATTTAATCAAATATATATATATTGTTTTCAGTTTACAAACTTAATCAGAACCGAGCCAAGTGCGCCCGTTGATGTGGTCGCATTTCTTTGGATGAGTCACCAGGTGACTGCGGTTGCCAGTTTACTGTTCTACTACTCTGCTCAGTGATTGGGTTACTAAGGCCTCACTTAGGTCTAACTCGACAACAACATTACGGACCTGTCAAACAACGTTCTCCCTTACCCAGATCAGTGAGAGAATTTTGTGTGAGCCAGTCGAACACACGGACAATAACCATGGCAAGAGAACTTCTGTATACATGCACTGTAATGTAATTGCATCATTGGATACCCTTGATACTGAGACTCACAACTTACAGGATCATCAATCTCACCTTCATGAGGGCCTGACTGAAGCGTTTCATAACATTAATGTAGAGGTCTGAGACTCGCTGGTCCTTGGACATATCCTGGTCCCCACACTCCACTACCAAGTACCTACAGGCCAAGCAAATACAACAACGTTCATACACTTACAGCAAGTCAAAATTCCAGGAGTTTCCAGGACTTTAGTACAATAACTTGCAACTAAGATGAGGAAATTAACCATGTTCAGGAACAAATTTTGGCACAGTAACACATGAAATCGGATCGCTGGTTATCTCCAAAGATGAAAATGTAGTTCTTCCAGGCGTTTAACTTTATTTTTAAGCATTTTCCAGGACTTTCCAGGTTAGCAATTAAATTCCAGAAGTTTTATGGACTTTCCAGGAGGCATATGCACCCTGATACAAACATTCAGATCTTCCCTCCTTCCTACATTAGTTATTTGAAGATTTAACCATTAGTATATCTGAATAATATAATTCTCCACAATAACATGTTGAAACAAAAGGTGTTTTAATTTTAAATGTTCACATAAAGTTCATGAGGTTTGTGGAAAAGCCACTTCCATCAAGAAAAGTAGATACATGTATTGTTCAGACTTATCCAACATCCCATCGTGTTGGATGATTTGGAAAGGTAAGCTGTTCGGTAAATCAAATTACTCTTCATTTCTGGTAATGGACTTAAAAAAAAAGTTAGGTACATATGTCGGTTTTAGTTTCTTACCTATGAAAATAAACAAGAATAGAAAACGATTTCAACCATACTTTTCTTATCTTGAAATATATGGGTAGGAGGATTATGGAAAACACTAAATAAATTCTGAAAGAGCGATTAGATCCTCCATCAGCAGCCTGTAGCCTATCTTTGAATGTACAAAACAAGGGCACAGGTTAGTACACTAAGGAAATCAAAGGGATGTGTGTTATTGAAGATGAACTAACCAGTAGAAGTAGTTTGCTAAGACTGAATTATTTGATGCTCGGTATATCAGGAAAGTAGCCAGGTCCATCTACAATGACAAAAGAACATAGCAAGATTGGATTGAGAAAATACAGAAACTAACACACATTAAAGTGCTGAAACACTGAAATGCTGAAACATATTGTGGCAACATTACAGTTCGCAAAAGAACTGAGACACTAAATCACATTTCAGTATTGAGGTGCTCCATAAGAAATTGGCTACCTTTGCTATGCGCTGTGGTGGAATAGTACTGGGGTAGAATACTATTGAGGTGGAGTACCACTGGGCTAGAGTACTACTACTGGGGTGGAGTATACTGGGTAGAGTGCAACTGGGGTAGAGTACTACTACTGGGGTGGATTACTACTGGGGGGAGAGTACCACTTGGGTGGAGTACTACTGGGGTGAAGTACAACTGGGATGGAGAACTACTGGGGGGAGTACTACAGGGGTGGAGTATTACTAGAGAGGAGTACCACTGGGGTGGAGTACTACTGGGGGGAGTACCACTTGGATGAAATACCACTGGGGAGGGGGGGGGGGGAGTACCACTAGAGTATTACTGGGATGGAGTACTACTACTGGGGTGGAGTACTACTGGGTAGAGTGCAACTGGGGTAGAGTACTACTACTGGGGTGGATTACTACTGGGGGGAGAGTACCACTTGGGTGGAGTACTACTGGTGTGAAGTACCACTGGGATGGAGAACTACTGGGGGAAGTACTACCGGGGTGGAGTATTACTAGAGAGGAGTACCACTGGGGTGGAGTACTACTGGGGGGAGTACCACTTGGATGAAATACCACTGGGGAGGGGGGGGGGGGAGTACCACTAGAGTATTACTGGGATGGAGTACCACTGGGGTGGAGTACCAGTTTACTATTTCTGCGCCCTACCATATGAGCAGTAGTATTCCCCACCAATACAGATGCAGCAATTTAGATTGCAAACAGATATATGAATGTTGATGTTGTATCCTGTAAATGATCACAGATCCAATCATCCAGAATACCAGCAACATATGAAATAACACAAAACAAACTTATGATGGTCAAAATACATGCACCTTTAAACTGCAGTGATCAGAGTACTGGATATTATGAAAAAAATAGTTAAGGTCTAATGACTGATTATACCCCATTCTCCAGTAATTATACATGTACCTCATTCTCCAGTAATTATACCTCATTCTCCAGTAATTATACCTCATTCTCCAGTAATTATACCCCATTCTCCAGTAATTATACCTCATTCTCCAGTAATTCATACCTCATTCTCCAGTTTCTTCTCTTCTTCATCATATCTCTGTGGGCCTCCTAAGGCATCAAGTATGGAGTCATGTGACCCTGTACTGTGGGACCTGATAATACAATCCCAGTTATCATGGTTACATCTGTTATCATGATAGTGAATGTTGTTGCCATGGAAATACACAGCTGAGTATGGTAAATGGTCTCAAAGTATGAAAGCAAATCTGGGGTTTCAAATTAGAATTTACTCGAATTGATAGGAGGTTTAAATCTACAAAATCTGAAACACTGTAACCAGGACATTGAACATTAAAAGCATGAACCTTGCAAAGCACTGACAACTCCTCAGCTTTGGGGTATTTAGGGAGCTTCTTGAAATTAGGGCATATCAGGAACTGGGCCTGGCATAAGGCATTCCCAATGGTGTGGCATTGTGCATCGAGTTGAAACTTCTAGGAACCCCCTGGCATCCATTTTCGAACTCAGCAAAGAAAGGATGGCCTAGGGCTTGCCATACAATAGCACAGAGGGAATGGCATATGCCATTCCAATTGTAACTCCTATCCATGCTGATCAGAACACTACACTGGACATAGTGTATCCCATTTGGATAACCGGCATATGCCATTCCTTTCAAGGAACTCATGCCCTAATTTCAAGAAGCTCCCTTAAATACACTGAGCCCTGAGGCCTCATTGACAAAGGGCTTGTAATGCCAACGAGACACGTAACCTACACTTAGTGTCATCTTTGGGAAAGGAGTGCTGTTCATGAACACCTCGCAAATTGAGAGAACCCCTAACATTGTCCTAAATCCACTCTTAAGGGAGCTTTGCACCTCCCGTAAACCCCTATTAACGCTAAGAGATGCTGTTTGCATGGAATGTTTGTTTGTGTTATTACCGTGTAAGCTAAGGGAGCTTCTTGAAATTGAGGCATACCAGGAACTGGCATAAGGCATTCCAAACAGAGTGGCATGGTGCGCCGTGTTGGAACTCCTAGGAACTCATGCCATACAGTTTGGAACTCAGCAGACAAAAGCTGGCTTATGCATACCATGCAGCGGCATGAGGGGAATGGCCTATGCCATTCCAACCCTGGAACTCTAATCCATCCAGTTTAGAACGCCAAACTGGGCATGGTGTATCCTGTTTGAATAACTGGCATATGCCATCCCTACCAGGGAAGTGAGTTCCCAATTTCAGGAAGCTCCCTAATAAATAATCATAAAAGTTACTATGTTGTACCCCATTATGCCTGTACCACTTATTCCATCATATTTCTCCAAACAAATAATGTGTGATTACATGCTATCGGAATTAGCCTATGCTTCCGTCCTAATTTTTCACCTGAATAGACCGGTGATATTCTGTGCAGCTGAGCAAGTGCGTTCTAATTGTTAACCTTATCTTGAGAGAAATACATTTTTTTTAATGATATCAGTGCTACGCCCTATATGTCAGTTACTAAGACCAAATTCAGCATTTAATTCTGCGGTTCAGAGAAACCACTGGTGTTAGATATGAAATGGCACTGATGGGACAAACTGTAGGCCTAGTGCCATAATAATATTTCATCATTCTGAGAACATATGTTACAATCGTATGGAAGAAGCATCATGCATAGCTGCATTCCATTCTTCTTTCTTTAATTGATTTCTTGCCATATACCACAAGAAAATATCATAACTTATCACATTTCAGAGTAAATTGTAGGGTTTTGATTGGTTAATTACCATAGTGCATTAGACCGTATTGCAATTCTTCGTTATCCACCGTTGGTATACCAATTCAGAATTCTCGTATACCAATGCTGTGAAGGACGCGTGCGCCCATATACCAACGCAGTCAAGGACGCGCGTGCAACACCTGCAGGCAAAGCCTGTTTCAGGCGAATTTGTCTGCGCGAGTTTGTATGGGCGAGTTCCGCTACTGGAACAAGTTGTGCGAGGCAAATTGTGTATTTGCGGATGAAGATAAGAAATAAATTATCATTCAAAGCTTTATATGCCACATAAACAGGAACGTCAGAATGTCAGCTAAGTATTTCATCTAGTTTATTGTTCATCGCGGAACAGGTCGAAAAGAGATCGAAGCTGCCTGTCCAACTCACGATGTCTTACGTTGTCGTTGTTCAACGTTGAGTTATATGCCTGTTTTTCTGAGTTGGTGATATATGTTAAACAACCAGGAAAATAGCTCTTCAATGTGATAAATTCGTTATACCAGTGTCTTGCGTTGGTATACAGGCTGATATTTCGTCTCGAAGATAAATATTTTCACGAGCCCGAATCTTCTCGACGAAATATCAGCCTGTATACCAACGCAAGACACTGGTATAACTTATATTATTTTCTCCGGAATAATAATTTTCATCATAACTGGCAAGTTTTCAAGCTAAATTAACATGGACAATCTTCATTTCTAAGAAGCATGTAACTTTAAGGGTCCGAGAGGTGAGGTCCTAGCCAGAGGTGATCCAGCTTTAAAATAGTGATTTATCGTTTTTTAAGGATTATTCAACTATAGATTTCACTTAATCATTTAGAGAAAATCAAACATGGAGAAATTATTTATTTCTGATGAAAATGAGTGTTTAAAGTTGGTCAGTTATGAAATCTGCAGGTAGTACTCAGTCAGACAGGGGATTAACACCTTTTCGCGATCGCCCCAGCAGGTGTCTGAACAATGTGTATTGTGGCTAGTACTTCTTGATCGGTGGTTAATTGTCTGTAAGCCCGATCCTCCCCATACAAATTAACAGGTAACACTGTACCCGCTATGTCATTTCCTGTACTTATTGTACTATTATAATTTGTTTTGCTAATTTATACATGAGCAGTGTGACTAACGTCACAGGACCTACGAAGTAGAGTAGGCATCAGGGCTCGAACGCGAACTCAACCCTTGGAAATCCCCACCCCCAGTTGAAATCCTGCCTATATTAAGATGGGCACCGCCCAAGTCAGAATCGCCAGTTCATCAAAAATCACCAGGAATTTTCATCAAAAGTAGGTCAGCTCAGAACTTGTTGGTAACAGTCTTCATTTTAACTAAAGGAAACAGATTCAATAATAAAGGTTCAGTAGATTTCAAGCTTTACGTGTGAAAATACATTTACATCTCTTTAATGGTTTTCAGTGCCCTTGTCCAGGATCAAAACAACGTTTTGAATCACATTATTTTCCCAACAATACAACATATTTTTATATATAGTACTATAGTAGAAAGGTTGCATTTATGTAGTTTACGGTAGTTCAACTCAAGACCAACACCTTCTCTGCACAAGATAATAATGATTCTATGTCATTCTCCTGAGCATAACCGGTACAAAGACGAATAAATAGCGTCTCTACATCACGTTGTTATCTAGATATATGAGACAACACATTTTGGGTATCGGCAATCTGATGAATGTACTATTCCGGTTTTCTTGTTTCACATTATATTCTATGGCGGTTGATCGGTGATTTTCTTCATTGATAAACGTTAAACCACCTCAGCTTCGTTGTGTGAATCGGAATTGCATTGCTGTGACACACCAACACACTCCGTGGCAGTGATTCTGTATCCCCTAATCAAGGAATCAAAATGGATCAAGATTTTAAATGACAAGAACAATTTAGACATATTTTGTTTACACATGTAATTTTTTGTTTAAATTATATCCAAGTGTGATATATAGGCCTAGTCAATATTCAAGAGGTACAAAAAAACTCAAGTTATCATATTTCCACATCATGATCAAAGTTACTTTATCTAGTTAAATTCTACCAAAAGACCCTTTAAATATGCCGGCATGGCTTTGTTTCGCCCTCAGTAAATTGTTATCATTGTCGCTCACACAGACTAATCTGAAGGATGATACCACATCTTTCCTTCTTCTGCTGGGTTATTGCACCACGCTGACTTAATTGGTTGATGTGGGATATTTCACCATCAGTTAGTAATCTAACCTGAATTTGAAGCCTGCTGTTGTCAGTGATGAAATGTTTGGATGTGAAATAGGATACACGTTAAAGGCCACAGTTTACATGTATCTATAACAATATACTGAATTGTGTGTATTAAGGCTGGCATAGCGGTGTAGATAAATGCACTAACAAATGATGGAAAATTAGCATTCCTATTTCATAAAAACAATTACGGATGGCATATCCCACCACTGTGTATACAGTGAAACATACAGCCAAGGCTTCCCAATGGGCATGACAGTGTACTCGCTGAGCCATCAATAAATAATAATAAAAATAATTATAAATCAAATTTTAATCAAAATTCGGTCAACTCAGAACTTGCTCGTAACAATGCCCTAATGCACGTTCATGCCAAAAATCATGGTTCTAATGTCAACGGTTCTCCTTATTCTGCCGATGAAAGGATTCGGATGGACTCACTCACTCATTACCGGACAAATTGCGATCTGTAGCCTACTTCGTAGGAAAAAAAACAGATGCGAAATTGGTACCGTAATGGTTTATTTGTTTTATGCAGCTAAACAAAACAAAGCACTCATTGGTTTCCGTTTAACCTCAGTATAGCACGCCATTTGACATTTACTCAGAGCTCCAGTGTTGCCCCCGCAATGCACAACTCACGAGGTGTGAAAATGACAATCGTCGGCGAATCCTACTCGAAGATTTAGCGAAAAATCGCTTTGATTTCACCTTTTTAATGACTTGGACACAAAAAAAGAATTTGAAATGAAAAATTTGCCGACTTGTTATTGAGTATTAGCTGTCACTTTATTAAAAAGTATGGAAATATAGGCAATAAAATGAATAAAGTCACACGGATGTACTCGTCTTCGGTTTTCTGCCGTTTTCTCCGTTTTAAATTTAGTATGGACCTAGAATTTTCAACTCTGATAACTTCCACACTTATCGACTTAAAATCTTGATATTTTAAAATTTTGTTTAGCATATATAGAACTAGTGAACTGTGCTTCAAATTTTCTAAGTTCGCTTTAGTGTTTTAGATATTCACGTTTTTATTAACTTTAGAATTTTTTTAAAATAAACTTGAATAAAATCACTTCTATGACAAAATTATTAAAAGTGTGGCACAGTATACTAGTTCAGATAGCTAATAATATATGCCTTGAATTTCGATCAATTTGCACCAAGCATGTAGAAGATATGTGCTGTGAAAAATTGGGTATACTTTTCGAAAATACTACTGTTCAAAGCTGTGTGAAGTATTTATTCTTGAAATAAATGCGAAATCATAATAATATCCAGTTTCTCCACAAGAACAGCTTTCAGAAAATATATAATATGATAAAATTGGTCAACAGCTTGTCGAGTAATTAGGCAAGAAGATAAGAGGTGTATAGTTAGTCTCTGGCTAGGTCTCTCAGACCCTTAAGAGTCTCTTAGAACTTTAGGAGAAGCTAAAGTGTGGTTTTGTGGATACCACTTTAATACTTGACCTGTAAAATCTTTCATAACATCCATGTAAATGACTAAGAAGCCCGTAACTTAGGGGACTGTTGTGAATAAGCCCCTGGTTGACGAAGAGGCAAATGATGGTAACGGATTGACAGTTTAACCTTTAGTGACCCAGAGAATATAGGTCAATCAGACTAATTTTTACAGGCTTCTGTACGGTGACAACATGGACCAACTTTGATCCAGTGACCCATAAAAATTAGGACTTTCAAAAGGTTTCTGATCTATGACCACTTGTACGTATGGAAGTAAGTTTGGTGATACAGAGAATATTCAATCTGAAGATATGGTGGTCACAAGAAATTGGTGAAAAATTTACACATTTGCACTGCGAGACCTGAAAAATAGTGGTCAATCTTGCTCATTATCGATAGGCTTCTGTTCTGTGGCCATATGTGTGATTTAAGTTTGGTGCTCCAAGCCATGTTCATTTTGGGATATTGTGGTATTGACAAATTGGTCAGAAGCAGATTTATCAATTGAGTGGAAAATTTATAACTTCTCGAAAAAAGAACATCTGGTGAAAAGACATTGGAATAATTGATCTCAATATATATTCACAAAATTATTTGTAATTCCAAAGAATTAAGCTTTCGTCCAACAATATGTATATTCATCATGTTCTTAGTTCTCACAATAAAACAACAAATTTCAGCGGGTCTGTGAAAGTGCACTCATGTGTCACTGTGGGATACAAGTCCTTAATGCAGTCTGACCTTTCCTTATCCAGTAGGCCGGGGCTATCAGCTGTTCCCACAGAGTCATGTCTCTGCTGTGTGACAGTGTCATCCAGACCAGATTTGATCTCCTCATAATCCTCATACTTCAGGGCCTGTACTAACTGGAGGAGATACAGCAGTAAGTCCTGTAACAAGAGCAATACATATCAGTGATGTCTTGGACGCCAGTGAACAGTTTCTCAATAAGCAGGAATTCCTATAAGTTGAAATTTGAGTGTTTTTCACTCAAATGAGTGTATACAGTTTTCAGTATTTCTTCAAATTGAGTATTTCTTTAACTTTAGCCCCATTCTCAATGCTTTTATATTGTTTCATCCCTTTAAATAATAGGCTATTGAGTTTTCATAAAAACCTAAAAAGAATTTGGAATGAATTTTACCCGATTACTAGTGGTAAGAGAGTCTCGTATGAATCCCTTTTAATCTGGCTGAATTGATGGTATGGAGGTAAAAAGGAACTAATTCACCGATTCAGCCTGTCAGGCAATGTTCGTATCCCGACTGTATCGGAATATGGGACAAGCTAGCCCAACGATTGGTTGATATTCAGATAAAGTGCTGGTGGTTGAATATCAGTGAGGGAGTCCAAAATACTGTCTGAATTTCCTGCAATTCCTCTGCATATTTAATGTACGTGCGCTGGCAATATTTACGGCCAGTTGTTTACGGCCAATTCCAGTATTGTTTTGAATGAGAACTAGTAAAATCGGGCAGCCCTGGCTGGCCTTGTTTCATTGAAATGGGTACAAAGCAGATGTGTTGTTTTCAAGCATGTTCTAATGATCTGCAAGGCACTTTTGGGGGTATCTCGGTTGTAGAGTTGGAAACATACTTTATAAAGTACACCTTGCATACATCTGACCAAGCTCCTTGAACTCCAAGAGATGATGCTTTAAGACAGCAAAGTATGAATTCTTTACGAGTCAGGGCTCATGATGAGAAATACTGCTAATTATTTCAGTCAGAAACAATCTCTATCTTCATGAATGGGAAATTATGTGATAATTCGCCTTTCATCCTGAAGACGGAAAATTGTACAATATGGAAGAATGTACAGTTCGGTCCCGATTTGGCAGTGGAGTTACAACCACTTAAATGACCACTGAGCCATTTCTTATGAATTCTACTATAAAAATGAACAACTTTTAACCTTTTGCTCTCTCAGCACGATATAATACCACCGGGTGCTTGAATTATCCCCCTTTATGTCTCAGCATTCGGCATGTCATGCTGTTCCAAATTATCATGTATTACTACTATGTGACTGAATGTGACAGTTTTAGTTAAAAACTACAATGTTGAGGTATTTATATAGACCCAGACATTTGCTCCATTGCATTCAGTAGTTGTTGATGGGAGAGAGGGAGCATACCGGATATTCAGCTAAAAGTGCTGGTAGTCGAATATCGGTATTTTTATGGAACATAATGTCTGGGAATTGTTGGTCTGGTTTCAGTAAAGTAGAATTCTTTTAATGAAATCATGTCACTTAATATTACGAGAGATAGGGAAAATAATTACATCCTTCTAACCTTCAGCTAGTACAGCTGAATCGAGAGACCTCTCACGGTGATCATCCACCGTCGGGCTTGGTGAATAATGTTGTCTCTCATAGCATTATCCATCATATCACCCTGGGTGGAACTACAGTGAAACCTGGGTCTACAGACCCCTGGAAAAATCAGAATCTCATCTAAACTGAAATGTTTTGCCAACTTTTCCTGCCACAGTAAATGCATATCTCAAGGCGCTGAGAATACCAAAACTTGTCCCCATCGAAACCGATCGTATTTTTACATACTAACTTATCTAAACAATGTTAATTGACCCTGGAAACACTAAAGGCAGCAGGCTTCACATCTAGCGACGGCCGGCACATCAGGAGGTTGCTAGATGGTCAACCCAGAATTAGTCCAATTAGAAACTCATACAACTAAACGCCTGAATGGAACTTTAACTTATCAGCAGTCAGTCAGATGAAGTGTTTGTATGTCTTTCTTCTGTTACTTCCCTCTAATCAGTTCTATTGCTTAGCACCAAATTATGAGTGTAATTTTAATGTCATATCGGTTTATATCCAAAGATATTTCCCCATTCAAAATGAAATTGTTCCTGAGAAATCTGCTGCTCAAGACTCCAGTATTTTGTGTCGGGGAAATGGGTATCTGTTATTGGCACAAGAAGTAAAATGAGAGTGAGCCTGTCCATACAAGATCAGTTCAGGCAGTGCACAAGTATGGTCACACTGAAAAATAAAATGATTCAGTGTGTGTCATAAGGTGAAGGGTTGAGTAAATCTATTGTATCAATCAACGTAATACTTTGTTCCTTTAGCACTGTTGATGTTGTTGTCTGGTCTGTTGTTGTCGTTACGGAAGCTACTATTGCTGACTGAGAAAACCAACTCACTGTCAAAACAACACACTTTTACACCATCTCATTGTTGGTCGGTATTCCCTGTTTTCACTGTATGTATATATTGTTACAAAAACTATTAAAGAAAGACCAAGATTTTGTATTTCCTAGCATGCCTAGTGATCAGATGAACTCACATCATCATCAGCCTGTCTCAGTCTGTTTATGGCGTATTTCCGTACAATGGGATGTTTAAACATGGGGGACAGGAGTTCTAATGCATCCTCAACATCCATGGGGCTCCATCTGGTGAGCATGTCCAACGCTTGTTTCACTTCCTGTGGAAGGTTCCAGTTTACACATTTCAGAAACTTGGTCAATGCCTACAATAGAAACAAGGTAAAGGTTTCAAAAGATCTGGCATGTGATATTGGACCATGACTGGATCATGTGATATCTTCTTGCATGAAACAGCTGACTGGTTCAGTTTGAATATTTGAAAGCAATCAGATATCCTCATATCAGTCTCAGACAATAACCAAATTGGGAATGTGTGTAGTATCCCCAGGTGCATATGTAGTATAGATTTGGAAAGTCTGCATGTAATCCTTCAAAAGACATTACCAATACTAGAATTTGACCTTGATAACATAGATCAAGGCTGGTCACCTTCAATAGGCTTCAGGTTCATTGCCAGTTGCATATGTTATATGAATTTGGAAAGCCGGACAATAATCCTAATTGGTGTGTTAACAAGCAAGATGGGCAGTCAGATGGACGGAATATGCAGACAGAACCCATTGAGTCAGATAAATAGCCTTCTTTTTCGCCATCACAATTCACATCTTTGAACTGTACAGATAGCATAAACATTAAAATTTTAATGATTAACTGATTTTCAGCCACAGTGACCTTGACCTTTGAACTCAAAATGAATAGGGGTCCTCTTCACCCCCATGCACAATCCATGACCTGGAACTGTAGATATCGCACAGTCATGACAGTTTACAAACAGACAGAAATCATGACCTTGCCTATCGATGGGCATATAAAAAGGGAAGAATTATCATGCAGTCAAAATGAAAGTACTCAAGAGTACTATTGTCTGGAACAGTAATGGATGTGCAGGCCCGTAGGCTGGGGGGGGGGGGGTTCGGGGGCGACGCACCCCCCGCAGAGCAGACCGAGTACCGCTGCCGGGGAAAAAAAAATCCAGAGTGCACGGAAGGACCTACATGCGGGCATCCAGTTTCAACAAAAGCTGGGTGACTTTTTCATGATTTTGGTCCTAATGTGACCAGATATACAGGCCGGTTTTCCCCCCGCGGCGTTATCACGGAGCGGTGACTTTGCACTGGAGGGGCACGTTGCTGTTTAGGTTAAATACTCTGATTTGCTCATTCTTCTGTTCCATTCACAATGACCAATAACTGTTTTAGATGTTAATTTACATAGAAATTACATTCGCTTTATTGGACGATTATCTGCTTATCAAATTTAGAAATCAAAATTGCGTTCATATTATTTCTTTTTTTGTGTTCACATATTTCTCTTCAAACGTGTCAGCGCTCTCCAACCCTCTGCTGAAATGTTACTTTCTTCGAGATCACTGCGTATAGTTCGAATTTTGGAAAGGAAAAATACTTTTTTTACATTCAAATGTTATCAACTCAATTTTTCTTCTAAATGACGAGAAAAAATCACAAAAACAATCTCAAAATGCAGTTGATTATATAGTGATGATATGTCGTTTTGTATGCCGGAAATCGGCCAGAATGCGTCGACAGCCATCTAGGAGCGCGGAGCTTCCGGGGCCTAGGCGGCCCCTGGACCCTCGCCTAAAGTGCTATGATAGTCGAGCCCCCCACTTTTTGGGAGCTTCCGCCGCCGCTGTACATTGTTATTCTTAACGTGATCAAGTCTTAGCTGGTTGACATATTTTCTTTATGACAGATAGCGGCGAAATATACAGTAATAAACATGGGCCAGTTTCTTGATAATAGGATGGCTCAATCGGAGGAATTGTTGGCGTGATTTATCCATCTCTTTACCAGATCGTAACAAGTATGAACTGAAGTGGCACAAATATATCGGCAGGCCGGTGTGGAGGCTAAGAATATCCCATATTATTAAGAATGTCCGGCTCCTATCTTCTAACACAGCAAGGACACTCTTCTCCAGATATCTCCAGAGGTAGGACACTCTTCACTCAATAAAAAGATAGGAAACGGGACACTTATCCCCAGACACTCTTAGCCACCACACCGGAGTGAGGAGTTAATGATAATAATCTTGATCAAAGGGGGTTTCCCATGGTTGAATATTAACCATCTCCCAGTCGACAAGATTATCATTCACACAACGAGTCAATTATAGTCATATACTGAATCTATCAGTCGAAAAAAATGCAGTTGGCGGATGTCGAAAATATGCTGTCAAACTGCGCCAGAACGCGCCATATGGCACCCTACACGGGCTTCGCGCTCGCATTAGGAGTTCCGCAATATTCTCTACCGAACCCCCCCGTTGCCAAACCAGCCTACGGGCTTGATGTGCAATATCGATTCGTTGCTTCAGAATAGTGTACCGGTACATCTATTTCGATTTTCGTGAGTTTCCGAATTGTCAATGTAAAAGTTATTTGCCCCTGCCCGCTAGTGGGCACTTGAGTCAGGGAAGACAAAATATGTACTCAATAACATGAAAAGAGATAGGGTGCAATAAGCCTTTTCGCGGTTACAAGAATCGGGAGCGATCTAGAGTTCGCTGTGTGAGATGAGTTACCAGTATCTCTTTATTCAGCATTACAAAGGCATGAAAACAAATGCAGTTTGCCATACACTGTTTACCTCTGGACATCGCAGAGAATATTTGAGCTCCTTGATGAAAGCTACCATGAACAATCTTTGTGCTGCTACATGTATATGGGCAGGAGGCCCAGGATTTGTTTCCACGTCATTTGCCATTGTTATGAGAGCCGGCAAATAATACCTACATACAAACAATTGCATAAATTGGTATCCATTGCATACGATTACGAGGCAATCAGGTAAAGCTAGCAGCACTCCTGCTTCTAATTGTGTATGCTTTGTGACACGGGTCGGCGTAGCTACGCTCACGCTAAGTATGACTTACGCACAGACTTAGGCTTATGCACAGTTCGTGCAACGGTCCCCTGAGCTTTTATTTTATTTTGTGAATCAAACCAAGTTTTTCCCCACATCGACGGTCATCTACTTCACACGTCTGCTTATCATCACGGGCAATGCTGACACTAAAATCCCGCCAGAAGGAAACCACGAGGTGCGGTGGCAGGGGTAGAATTTCGCAAAATTTTGCGAGAATCCATTTGGATTCTCAGTGGCTTAGTTTGCGGGAATCCAAAGAATCCAAATTTGCGGACTTTGGATTCCCAGTGGCACAGTTTGTGAGAATCCAAATTTCCCACACCCAGCATTTCGTGACCAGTTTCCATTTTCACCAGTGTTGGTTTCTGTGCAACTAGATGTAAACTTCTCAATGGGAAAAATTGAAATCGCCTTATTTATTCTCAGGAGGGTGGTTAGCACACCTAAAATAGCATACCTTAAATTAGTTCAGGCGAGTGATTGGTTATCTCCATTGATGAGCAGTATTCATGCAACCTAAACGTTTTTGCTAAGTGGTAAGTATATATGTTCAAAAGTTCAAGATGGCGGCAGGGACAGTCGGGTCGACAGGAGCTCTAGGCATTATTCACGAAAACCGATATGAAGCGCTGGCATACGATATAAATGAGGATGATATCAGAACAAATATGGACTATGAACGTGATTTTGATACTGCAAGACCTCGTTCTAAACGCCAAAGAGTAAATACAGGCGGATTATCGAGCTCCATACCCAGTGGTAGTACGGATATACTCACATTCCAGGCATTACCTGTTGACGAGAAACTGGCACTTATGTTTGACAAGCTCACTGCCATAGAGAGTCATCAATCAAAGGTAAACAACTTGGCATATACTGTTGATGATTTATTATTACGTCTTGACGAGCAAGCTGAAAGGATCAAATTACTGGAATATAAATCTGTAGATCAGGAAGCCAGAAACACGAGAAGTAATTTGATTTTTAGAGGAATTCGTGAGCAAAAAGGCGAAAACTGTTTTGAGTTGGTGAGGGGCTTCATGTATCACGAACTTGAAATTGACGATGACCTGTATTTAGAAAGGGCTCACAGAAATGGACAATTTAACATGCGACGTCGATCACCAAGGTCAATTACAGTTTCGTTTCGGGATTACTGTGACACTGATTATATAATGGAGAATGCTTACAAACTGAAGAACTCTGGTATGAGCATTAGCAGGGACTATCCCCCAGAAATCGCGGACGCACGAAGAGAGCTGTGGCCGGAATACAAAGCCGCAAAAGCTAACGAGCACAATAGAGTCTCCATTAGGTATCCTGCCCAATTAGTGGTTAATGGCCGAGTGGTTCGTGATCTATTTCCGGACTGGCATGATATTATGCAAGGCCGCCGTATTAAATCTCCCCGATCAGTGCAACGAACAGATCGTTCGGAGCAAACTAGCCAGGGTTATGGCAGACAAAGGAATGTTTCATCACCACAACAAGTACAGCGGGTACAAAATGTACATGTACGACGTGATGCAGATGCGCAGACTCCATTTCGAAATGCACCAAACACTGAAAATGATAGGACTGTTGATAACGCTAACAGACCGCGGAATATTGATCATCAACAAAAGGCTTCGAACGCCGAACATTCTTCGCGAGTCCATGACGCCAACGTCCATGTTAGCACCAGCGTCAACAAAAACAGACATACAGATTTGGATCCAGAGGAAACTTTATCAGCCGACGAAACGCAGGAGATGGAAACTAGTATGAGTCGTAGAAATGACGGGATTACGCCGGTGAACAATACGCTTAACTTACATGAACTTACACAAACAATGACATCAAATTCGGGGATGACATCAGCCACAAGTGATACAGACGTAACGTATGAAACTGGTGGGCACGCATTAACTCACTAGGACAATAGGGAGGAAGTTGAGCTTCGTTTCTGCTTATTGAATATACAAGGACTAGTTACCAAGACGAAAAATAAATTACATTCGTCCGAACTTATCTCGGTATTTGAATCAAATGATTTAATTCTGTTAACTGAAACCTGGGGAAATGAATTTTCTGACTTTAATGTGGATAATTTTGATAATTTCGAACTGAATAGAGTCCAGAAGAAACAGACTGCAAAACGTGATTCTGGAGGAGTGATTGTATATGTGCGCTCTTCCCTTGTAAATAACGGTACACTTGTTGAAAAGAATGGTGACGATATTGTTTGGGTTAAAATTGAATCCTGTAAGTCAAAGTTACCATGGGATTTATATATATGTTTATGTTACGTTTTGCCCGATGGTTCTGGCAGGCAACCTTTCATACAATCAAGTGTCTTCGATCGGATCTCAGAGAAGCTGTCGTCACTTGAACATGAAAATGCAAATTATAGATATATTGTTTGTGGTGACATGAATGCCAGGACTGGCGAGTCTCCTGACTTTGTGGTGGATGATGTAGCTGACAGAGTTCCCTTACCAGAGGATTATATTGCAGATATTCCACTAAGTCGTCCGTCTCAGGATAAAGCAGCTCGGAACTCAAATGGACAGGACTTATTGGATTTTTGTAAAAAAACATCTTTACGTATATGCAACGGTCACTGCGGAAATGATAAAGATATTGGAAAGTTTACATGTGTTACTCACAGAGGTTCCAGCCTAGTCGATTATTTATTGGTCAAACAGGACTTTTTTAATTACATCGTTAGTTTTAACGTGGATGAACCGAATATATTAACTGACCATTGTTTGATTTCATTCAACGTTACTGTTGATAAGGATGAAGTTCGTACTGAACAAATGAATGAAGAATGTTTTGAGGATGTCAGTGATGTGATGAATTGCAAATATGTTTGGGATGATTCTAAAGTTAATCAATTTCTCAGTAATTTAGAATCAGAAGATGTTATTTCAGCTTTAACGCATCTTCAGAATGATTTATTAGATATCACTACAGAAACAAATAAAATAGATAATATTGTAGAAAAACTGTCATATATCATAGAAGAATGTGGTTCCACTATGGGCAGAACTAGGAAATCTCCCAATAATAAAAATACTAGAACGAAGGATTCCCCATGGTATAATAATAGTTGTGACGAAAAGAAGAAGTATTTTTTTGAAAAATTAAATGTATATAGAGGAAACAAATCAGATAATAATAGGATAGAAATGGTATTTGCTAGATCTGAATATAAAGCAGTGCTTAGGAAAGCTCGAACGGAGTATGATATTTATCAAACAAAGGAACTCGAGAGACTTAAATATGCAAATGCGAAAGAATACTGGAAATTGTTAAAAGGAGCTTCACAAATTGTTGAAGCTAATATTCCGGTTAATAATTTTGCAAGATATTTTAGGGTAGTGAATAATCCGAACGATCCCTTCTTCAGTCCTGATGAAGACGCTATTTTTATATACGACCGATATATTAAGGGTGAAATACAAGTTATGTTCAGTGAATTGGACGCGGATATTTCCATCCAAGAAATAAATACAGCTATTAGCCAATTGAATAGTAATAAATCTGGAGGGCCTGATAGACTGATTAATGAGTTTTTCATTCATGGGGCTAGCACTCTCACCCCTGTCCTTTATGGACTTTTTAATTGTATTTTTTCAACTGGTTATTTCCCGCCTGTCTGGTCTGAAGGATATGTCATACCACTGCATAAAAAAGGAAGCCGAAATGAAGTAGAAAATTATAGGGGTATCACTCTATTAAGTAGCATGGGAAAACTTCTCACTAGAATATTAAATAGCCGTTTGACAGCATGGGCCGAAGATTACTATGTTTACATTGAGGCACAGGCCGGTTTCCGTGTTGGTAGGAGTACAGTAGACAATATTTTTGTTATTCATGGCATCATTTCGCACATTTTGAATTCTGGTAAGAAATTGTTCTGTGCCTTTGTTGACTTTACAAAGGCTTTTGATTATGTAGTACGTGACAACCTATGGTTTAAACTTTTGAAAATAGGTGTTAGGGGAAAAATTTTGAATATCATATCTTCAGTATATAAATCTGTGAAGTCGAAAGTTAAATTTAATAATTCGCTTAGTCAGGGCTTTGAGTGTTGTACTGGTGTAAGGCAAGGAGAGTGTTTATCACCCTTTCTGTTTGCAATGTACCTTAATGATATAGAGGATGAATTTTATTTAAAGGGGGCCGAAGGGCTTAACATGGGACATTTAAAATTGTTTCTACTCCTGTATGCAGATGATATTGTGCTGTTTTCAGATAATTCAACAGGTTTACAGAATGCCCTTGATATATTGTACAATTATTGCCAGAAATGGAAACTCTCTGTTAATATTGGTAAATCAAAAATTATGGTATTCAGAAAGGGTGGCCGTTTGTCAAGAAGTTTAAATTTTAACTACGGAACACAAATTATCAACATTGTAGATAAATTTACATATTTAGGAATTGTTTTTACGAGCGGAGGTTCCTTTGCAAATGCACATAATACCCTAGTGGGACAAGCACAAAAAGCAGTATTTAGTCTTCAAAAATTATTGTATAAATTTTCTGACATTCAACCTCTACATAGATTAGAATTGTTTGACAAACTAGTCTTACCCGTTCTGAATTACGGCTCAGAAGTTTGGGGATTTGCGAATGCAGACTCGATAGAGCGGGTGCATTTGCAATATTGCAAAATCGTTTTAGGGGTTAAAAAATGTACACAAAATGATTTCATCTACGGTGAACTGGGAAGATGCCCATTGATTACAAAAAGATTATATATTATTATTAAATATTGGTTAAAAATAATCAGTTGCGATGATCGGAGGTACATTAAAACATGAATTGCAGGCAAGCACCTAAAAGGTGCGTGGACCCCTCAGCCTGTTGTTTTTTTAGTCAAGTAGGATCAGGGCTGCATTCCGAAAAACGTATGGGCACCCAAAACTCAAATGAAACAAAAAATAAAAGTGATAGATATAATAGACTTCGTTTTCATGTGAGTGGTGTGCTGGGATTACAGCATGCAAGAAAGTGTAGCTCTATCAGTGGCAATTTATGCATTGCACAAGTGTGATAAGTTTAATGGCTTAGAAACACACTGATTGACACTCTCCTAATCACTCGTTTTGAATAATTTCCAAGGTACAGTAACATGTTTGGTGACGAAAATTGAAGCATTATGTTGTACCAGTTAAATGTGTGGACACAAATATGGTTCATGCAAAAGTTTTAGGATAAATCATATGATGTAAAATAGAATGATTTAACAGCAAAATTGAAGGAAAATGTTGTCCTTCATTTAAGGTGACACGAAATTCAAACTACACTTCTGAAATAAATATGTTTTGTGCAAAAGCTTTAAGATAAATCATATGATGTGGAGTAGAATGATTTAATAGCAAAATTGAAGAAAAATGTTGTCCTTCATTTAAGGCGACGCGAAATTCACACTAACAGGGGTTCGATACTGCAGGGATTCCCCTGCCAGTTATTTCATATTATACTTCTGAAATAAAATATGGTTTGTGCAAAAGCTTTCTGATAAATCGATGCAGCAAAATTGAAGAAAAATGTTGTCCTTCATTTAAGGCGACATGAAATTCAAACCTAACAGGGGTTCGATACTGCGGGGATCCCCTCGCCAGTTATTTTCTCTTGTACTTGGGAAATAAAATAATGTCACCAACCTGTTAGTTATTACTATAAAAGGTAAAAAAATTAGGTGATTCAGCATGTGTGTGAAAAAGCAATGTACACTGCAGGCTGAGAAGCTGTGAATAGGAAAAAGTCCAAAACTTTAACATTTAGTGCCCCAGGGGTGGAGAAATCCCCCAAGGGTAGTGCATAGGTTGAACAAGTGTAGCATCATGTAAGCTCTCAGAATATATGGGAATTGGGGAGTTCCATCCAATGGTAATCTTGAATGGCCCAGGCTTTCTTGTATCAGGGAACCTTCAAAAGTCAAAATGAAACATGCAACCAAGGGTTCCCAATGGGCATAGATAACAGTGCAAAAAGCCAAGCCATCAATAAACAAAATAAAAGAAATAATTAAAATTCATGAAATCATCATAGCCATCTGAAAATCTAATCACTTCATCAGTCAACATTCAGGAAGCTCTCACCAAAGTTTGGTCAGGCCTGACTTGATAGATCTGCAGATATTCAGCGGACAAGAACATCTTGATGGGCATAGATAACATTGCAAAAGCTGAGCCATCAATAAATAATAAAAAAAATAATTAAAAATCACGAAATCATCATAGCCATCTGAAAATCTAATCATTTATTCAGTCAACATTCAGGAAGCTCTCACCAAAGTTTGGTCAGGCCCGCCTTCATAGATCTGCAGATATTCAGCGGACAAGAAAATGTTGACGGACGGACGGACGTACGTACATGGCAATGACAAGACCCTACAGCCCTATGGGCTGAGGGGTAAAAATCTATAACGTACTTTTTGAAGATAGCTTAGCCTACCCAAACAAAAAGTCTTGGGCTATACTTCTAAAGCAGCTTCTTGCAAGATTAGGTTTATTCTACGCATGGCAGGCACAGACAGTATTTCTATCGTTAGTTAAACAGCGATTAAACGACCAGTTTATTCAGAATTGGAGTGCTCGCCTGAATGCCTCGAGTAGAGCTAGATTCTATGTTGGATTTTGTAATTTTGTATTTCAACCTTATTTAGACCATATTACAGAGAAAAAGTTTAGAATGGCGTTTACAAGGATTCGCACTTCCTCCCATAGGCTACAAATTGAAACCGGTCGCTGGACTAAACCAGTTAAAACTAATGTGGAAGATAGGTTATGTACGCTCTGTGAATTAGTAGAAGACGAATATCATTTTATTATAATATGCCCAAGATATCGTGATATCCGTAAAATATACATACCGCAGTATTACTGTAATCATCCAAGCGTGACCAAGTTCCTAAATCTTATTACTTCAGACTCCATTGCTATATTAAAAAGATTAGCTATATTTATACAAAAAGCAACTGTCATTCGAGATAAGACTCTGTATAATAACTAACCGATGGAATTTCTTATATCTGAAAACTGTTGTCAGTCCTTGCCGCCATCGATGTTTTTGTATATTATGTATGTATATATGCTCAAGGACCAGTTGGCCTACTGCAATAAAATCTATAAAATCTAAAATCTATACTATATACTCTGAATTTTATTTCTTTTGTATCTTTGTATAGCATATAAAAAAAATAATAATAAAAGAAAAATCTGGCCACCTGTCTCATTTCCTGGCAAGCAGTAAAACAAACAAGTATTATTAATGAACAATTTATATAAAGACTAGGCCTAACAGTTTGCCATGGATTTATATCAGATACGCAACAACATTAAAAAAAGATATGGAAATTCCAGATATTTTTGTCCCACATATTTTCATTTCATACCATGATGGCTTTTACAGTGAAAGATAAAAATTACCAACAAAAGTTCAAGAGTAACAGAAGTGCAATGCCGTTAAAGTTAAAATCTTTACCTCAATAAAACTTACTTCTGAAGAAATGCGTGTTCTCAACGTAAAGTGGTAGACCGCGTTGTTGTTCATGACAGATCTCATGCAGGCAATGTCTCTGAAGAAACGATCCATTTTTATTTTCATAAATTTCCTACCGCTTGGTTCTACTTTATCCCATGTGCTGTCTAAGGGAAAATTGTTTACCATTCTAATTATGAACGAATTCGAATCAAATTCATCTGCTAAATGATATCCAAATGTCCCAGGTTTCATTTTCACCCTCGTGTACTTTCCGTCTGGAGACCACGTGTTAGCATTCAATTCCTTCATATAGACTGTTTTCGCCTGTTGGGTTTAACGTGGGTGGCTTTGCACCAGAAGCCGAGCGAAGGAGAATACACTCGAACCATTTGGCGCTAGTCGGAAACCATTACAGAGAGTATTCGATGCTCCCAAAAAATAATCAAGCAAAGGTTTCCAAGTTTAGTTAGCGCATTACGTCATCAAACATGTGAAGACCGCCATTGTCCGTTTGTGTACGTGCAGCAAGATGAAAGGATATCTCGGAGTTTTCTGATTACAGGTCAGCTATTTGACTGGAATTTCCGTGAAATATTGAATAAATGTCTCTGAATGAACAACACACTGATTAAGCTAAGCGAATCGATTCCCAGATTCGTGTCAAAATTCTACCCCTGGGTGGAAACCCTTGTTACCATGTGCATAGTTTACAAAATAAAATTTGACGCATTGCACTGACAGCACGGCACAATGTGTTGAATATGGGGTCAGGGAATGAGGTTGTCCGACTTCAAGAACCAAAAACATAGTCCACTAATTCACGAGCAGTGTGAACAAAACAAGGTAAAAGATACGACTGGCGATACCGTTAAAATACAGGCCTTCGCCTAATTCATCTAAATATAGAAACGTTTTTGGTTGATTTTATCCCTTCGGAGTTAAAAAATGTGAACTTGCAGATTTTCTCTCCTTTGACCGCATCACTCGTTGGCTGGCCTAATCACACTCATAAGCTGGCCAGATGGCTCTGCGCAGTTATTGGGTCAGGGGTCAGCCGGATATAGTGCGTTTACCAGTGTTGGCAAGCAGCCAAATTTGCTGTACGACAACAGAGTCTGGGAATAGGGCTTCGCCCTGTTCCAGACAAAAAGGGCTACCGTCTTATTATGAAATTAGGACGGGAGCACTTTGTGAGAAATCATGGTTTGACTGGACTGCACCATATGCTATATCTTAGACTACTGAAATCTGACATAAACGTAAAGTTGCCAAAATATGCATTAAGATGAAGCATAATAGACCTTTCTTTGAATAATATGATAATGTGATGTTTATTTACAATATTTATACCAGTTATCACTGATTAAAAATAGGCCTCCTTGTTGTAGCATAGGCAGAATGTTGTAGCATAGGCCTCCTTGTTGTAGCATAGGCAGAAATGAAAATATGCTACCCAAACATTTATGGGCTAGCTCACAGTGGGTCAAGCCTTATGCGCAGTGAATCTATTGTTTGGGATTTGTATTGGTAAACCTGAAATATGTCAAACTCCATTGACTTGTGGAGACAATATGAAGTTTTGATACATGAAAACACTGAAAAATAACCTTGTTAACAGTTAACACTTCTCCAAATATAAAATATGTTATTTGTCATATTCCCATTTCTAAATTCTTCTCAAGGATACTATTGAGAAGTAAATAAGTAACATCATAACCAATATAGTAAACAGCATTTCCCACTGACAGTAAACCATACCTTTTTCTGATTTGATAGATAAAATCGAAACTTCCACACCATATCTTCTTCCTCTGATGACAGTGTCTTGGTTGGAGGGTACGCCATAATTGTCTGGAAATTATTATAAACCATTCTGTATTCAGAATTTGTGGTCTACAATGTGCCACTATTACTGTAGTAGAAAATATTCAGTGTCCATATTAAACATGCTTCAAACCTTCACTCTGTGGGTTGGTGAAAGCAAAATCATGAAAAAGTATTTCTTTATACAGATTTTTGTTGTTGTTGCAGTATTGAACTTTGAACCATCATGAAATTATTTTCAGGACAAAATATAAAACAGGGGTTCGACTGAACAAACGGACAGCTCAACAAGTGAATCAGAAAGTGGATGATGTCAACATGTATATCTAAACCTTGAACATCAAATCAGAAGCGGTCTGTTCTGTTCAGAAAACTTTAACATGAAAACTGAAAAAGTCCGAGTCTTGGTATTAAGGGAGCTTCTTGAAATTGGGGCATGCTAGGAACTGGCATAAGGCATTTGAAACAGAGTGGTATGGTGCACCGAGTTGGAACTCCTAGAAACTCAATGTCATACGTTTTGGAACTCGGCAGACAAGGATGGCTTATGGCTTATGCCATACCATGCAATGGCATGGGGGGAACGGGATATGTCATTCCAATTGGAAGTCCTCTCTATCCAGATCAGAACACCAAACTGGGCATGGTGTATCCCATATGGATAACCGGCATATGCCATTCCTAGCAAGGAACTCATTCCATAATTTGAAGAAGCTCTCCAATTTTGACAAAAAATGATATTACTTGATATTAAGCATGCCTGTAAAGTTTCAGAAGAACTCTCTGGTGTTTATTTCAGAAGTATTAACATGCATATATAAACCTTCAAAATCAAAAGAGAAAGTGTCTATTGTGATCACAGAACTTTAACATGAAAACTGAATGTTGACATGCAGAAGTCCAAGTCTTGGTAATTTTGACCAAAAAAAAACATGTGGCTGTCGCCATCGGAACCCCTCGGGCCGGGCCCAGAGCAATTGTGGAAATAATGTTTCTGACCCCAACAACTCACATATTTGGGGTGGGCATAATTTTACCTGTATGATATAGATCATAGACAGACAAAACGATATAGCAATAGAGCAGTGATTACCTATAGTAGATGTAGTCGAACGATTACTGTCTATTCACAGCAATCCACACAGGTTTGTGTGAACTCCTGAAAAACACATCCCATGGCACCGACTTTCAATAGGCTTCTGGTACTGGCTGTATTAAACAACTGTATGAAGTTTCATTGTTGTGAGTGAAGGACTTTTTGAGATAATGTGTTTACAAGGATATGGACCAACAGACATGTATAAAGGGGCAGAACTCCTGAAAAACACATCCGATTACACCGACTTTCAATAGGCTTCTGGTACTGGCTGTATTAAACAACTGTATGAAGTTTCATTGTTGTGAGTGAAGGACTTTTTGAGATAATGTGTTTACAAGGATAAAAACAGACAGACATGTATAAAGGGGCATAACTCCTGAAAAACACATCCAATGGCACCGACTTTCAATAGGCTTCTGGTACTGGTTGTATTAAACAACTGTATGAAGTTTCATTGTTGTGAGTGAAGGACTTTTTGAGATAATGTGTTTACAAGGATATGGACCAACAGACATGTATAAAGGGGCATAACTCCTGAAAAACACATCCGATTACACCGACTTTGAATAGGCTTCTGGTACTAGCTGCATTAAACAACTGTATGAAGTTTCATTGTTGTGAGTGAAGGACTTTTTGAGATAATGTGTTTACAAGGATAAAAACAGCCAGACATGTATAAAGGGGCATAACTCCTGAAAAACACATCCAATGGCACCGACTTTCAATAGGCTTCCGGTACTGGCTGTATTAAACAACTGTATGAAGTTTCATTGTTGTAAGTGAAGGACTTTTTGAGATAATGTGTTTACAATGATATGATGGACAGACGGACAGACGGACGTCCCGACGGACGGATGGACAGACGACGGAGGCAACGACAATACCGCTCGGGCAGAATCTGCCCGAGGGGTAAAATATGATATGACTTGATATTAAGCATGCCTGCAAAGTTTCAGAACACTCTAATGATTATTTCAAAAGTATCAAGTTAAACGTGTATATGTAAACATTCAACATGAAAAGAGAATGTGTCTGTTGTGTCATTTAACACCAAGCAGTCAGCCAAGCAGCTAACCAGACATCATCATTGATCAATCTATAGAACATATTCCATCTGTCCAAAAAGTGGGCCAAAGTCATCCCGTTCTATGGTACCAGTAGCCCGACAGTGTGTTCCATGAGGACTTACATTGAGATGGTCTCGTGTTTTAGCATCAGGTTTCATGTCCTGGTCAGTTGGACCACTCCGCAGACTGCGGGCCAGTTTGTGATGTTTACTTTCCACCAAATTTTCCTGAAATTTACAATAAAATCATTTGAATTTGTAAATCAACTGTATCAACACTAGCAACAGATATGAGTAAGTTTGAAAAAAGTCAATTAAATAAATCGTTTTCCCTGTTCTGAAAATCTTCCAAATACCCGGGAGATCAAAGGGACCAACGGGTGATTTAAAAACGAGATAAGGCGACCCCCCTCTGAGATTCTCCACAGAGAAAGTGGTTAAATTGCCATTACAACTATTAAGGTTTCAACACAAATGATAGCCAGATGTTGATATCTGAGCTAGCCTCTTTCTCTGGTCTGAGTGACAGATACAGAGACTGTCCAGGATTGATGCAGGCTGGGTGAAATACCAGATTGAACTCACTTCATAGAAGCTGTCCACAGATATACATGTAGCTTGTATCAAAATTGTGAAAAAGAATTCCTATTGTACATACCAAAAGGTCAATTTAAAAATAGGTTGCGAACTAAGAATGGGTTTGACAAAGAGGTTTCTGGTCTGATCAAGGATGGTGCATCTTGACCGTCCATGGTCTGATGGAATGTTCATGCTAAGGACTGTCCGAACAGTTTTGTAGGCCCTAACTAGTCTATTTTGTATATTCATATAGCAAGCCATCTGCACTAAACCGGTCAAATCAAATCTCAACATAACAATATGTAAACAGACAGTGTGGATAAGTTCATAACAAGTATTTTCCAGAACAAACAATTAAATCCATCAATATGAACTCCCAATTTTCACCCATTAATCTTATTAACAAGAAAATACACCATTAATTTTATTATTCAAAATGGACAATATTATGAACTATGAATATTCCTATTATATACAGGTAATATACTACCCAGTTCAGTGCGCATCACCAGCAGTCTTTACCTTAATCGGAACCATGATCATTCATTTAAAGTGCAAATGTGGTACATGTACTTTTGCAAGTTTACGTCTTTTCCAAGATAATCTTCCAGATTTTAGAATTTATAACTTTATGGTTTTACGACTTTAATTTTAACAACTGCGCCACAAGGATGTTGGAACTTGTGACGTTATTATGGAATGATAAACCATGACACAATGCAACGTTGTTACAAAACTGTTCCATTCTCTGCATTGCCACGACGTCCCACAGACGGTACGGTGTAGGATGCTCTAAGTATTTGAATTTGAATTTATTTGCAATACACCTATTACAGGCCGAGCAAATACATGAGTAATACATATTGCAACATCATCATAAAATAAGCAATAAAGAAGAGAACGATGATATAATCCTATGTATATCTACAATACACGTATTGCCACAGCATCTAATATTGTTCTATTGTGCTACGATCAGTATAAAATATGACGTCGTTATAGTCATCTCTGATGTCAAAAGGGGCAGTGCAGATTTCTCTCTCACTATAGAAAGCTGCCTTTGAACCCTCTGAGATGGAATAAGTGTGAAATGTTGGGGGAAACTTTACTACGATTTGTTAGGGTGTCCCAATTACAAGATGAATTCTTTCATTTGCCGAAATAGTGTATGCCAGCAAGAATTTTGGCCTGTATAAACAAAATTTATCTTATAAATAAACATAAACGTGTAATATTTACCTTAAAACTGAAAATATATGAAGGTTTTTTGTTTAGTTTTTACCCTGTCCCAGGAATTTTGTCTTTACCATTAGCGGTATGTTCTATTAGTTTTGAAGACATATTCAAAAGAGGGTGCCCTGGGGCAAAAATCACGTGATTAGTTAGCTGAGGATGTTTTCCGTTATTAATCGAAGAAAGTTCGAGCGTGTTACAAGAGACCGTTGATCACCAGATTCCCGGTTGTATTTGATGTACCGGGTATACGTCCGTATGCCTTTAAATTGTCTTGCCCGTTCATTTATATATCTTATAATCATATGATGATAATCCGATGACCAATAAAACCAATAATATCAATAATACAATCCATAGTATCACTGATTAAGATGCCATATTAAAAATAGTTAACGATAGAAATGTCTTTACCGTTACGTATCTTTTACTTCTTCTTTAGTACTGTTACAAGAAGTCCTGATTTCGCCTAGCGGTAAAGACAAAAACAGGACCATGTTCCAAAAATGTACACAAAGTTGGTGTTTGTAGGAAATATAGAAATACCAGATACTAGATTTATTTATCGGCTTGAAAACAAAAGCCGAAGTTAGTGTGAAACAATTGGTCTGTAGGTTTACAGCTCTCATCTGATTCGTCACGGAGGAACAAATCTGGAAAAAAATATATGTATATAATCCACACACGTTAAATATAACTGTCAAAATTACAAGCATCTGGTCCGTCATTCATAATTCAGCCGTCGTTATTTAAAGAATATATGCGTCCATAATCCAAAGACGTTCCATATTCCTTATAACAGCATCAGCACCAAATTCCAAAAGACTATCCTAGTATACATGAACATAGACTAGTTTCCTGCAAGAGAGACGCGGTCAACAGTTTTCAATGATGCCGGCAAGACATCATGGTGTTCCAAAATATCAAATTCGTATCGCTGATCAGTATTCTTAATCCATATGATATTCGTTGTAAAGTCGTCATCTAGAGAATGATGTATCTCAGTCACGCTGTGATTGTGACTGTTCAGAAGACCACCATGAAGATCTTGATTTACATGGGTTCATACGGTACCTAGCCCTGGGTTAAGCGGAATTAGACACAAGTTACGAAACGTAACGCCATAGATCTTGCACGCTACACTCATATTTTGCTATCACGATGCGATATGTATCGCCAAATTGAGAAACTTCGAGTGGAGGCGCTTGGTGGAATAGCCCTGTTTTATAAGTTTCTGTAATATTGTTTTGTGACATTGATTAAAATCGTCACATTTAACACCGGATCTAGCAAATGCTACTAGGCGAGATGTATATACCATATGCAGGTCCCACTGGAATATTACTGTCCAGAAAGGGATAGTTTATGATGTCGAAATTGCAATAAAGTCCACGAGAGTTTAGAGATATAGGTCTAAATATGATGTGCCTCTTGGGCTATCTGTAATTTCCTTCAAATCCAGTGAAGGTGGATATATATCCTTCACTGCGTCATTTATATAGCAATTATTCACAGCAAGTAGATATAGCGTTTGGTGAGAAGGAACGGGCTTTGAATTGATCGGTTTTTGAAAGCGCCTGCATATACATGTAATCATATTCATAAGAGAACAGATACAGGTCAGCCAACAGGGGTGCACAATTAGTACCCGTTGGAATACCTATATGCTGTTGATATTTTGTGTGGTCAAATTTCACAAAGATATTTTTAATAAGAAATTCAAGCAACTCTATAAACAAAGAAACATCCCATAAATTATATCCCCTGTATGTAGTATATAGCTAGGGAATGCTTTATGGATTCTGAAATTAATATATCTGCGATCAGTTTTCTTGAACACAGGTACTATTAGTAAACTTAGACGTTCAATAAGGTCCTGAGGAGTTGTAGTATAGAGGGTCGTGAAATCCAATTTGGATACATGTCTGTACAGTACGTGCATGACCTTTAGCATCAAGCTTTTCCATAAGACATTTTTAGTTTTTCAATATCCACATACATTCAATGCCAGAGCTTTTAGAAATAGTGGCGCAATGCCTTTCCCAAAGGTGCAGCTTCTAGAACCAGCTATGAATCTAGCTTTGTGTGGTGATTATGCATTTTGGGTGTCCAGTATACCTTTGTTATGTCGTTATGATTGGTTGAAAGACAAATACCCCTTTCCTTGAGAAACATATTGTGATTGTTGGTTCATACTGTATTCACGAGACAATGCATACAATAGCCAAGTCCGGGGATACAATAGTCAAGTCTGGGGACAACAATGTGTCTAGACAAGTGCCTTTTCAAAGACACAGACAATAGGTCCTAAATGAAGTATGGACCTGATTGTTAAATAAATCTTCAAGAGTACTAAATGCAGTTTTGGTGAGCAGCATGAGTTTTGTACCATGCCTGTTATATAGCACGAGGGGAAGATTAATTTCCTCTACATGATGACTGTACATGGATAGTCACACATGTCCAGCTAATCATATCGTTGTTAGTTGTATCGTCGCTATATGGCCGAAATAGCGCTGAATGCGACGATTAACCCTAACTCACTCCTGCAGTTTGGGAGTAAGCAGACCTATTTGATGATGATACATGTGTGTTTATGCTCAATTCCTTAACCAGCATCTGGTAATTGTAATATTTACATATGAATATTATATTATTTATTATTGGGAGCTTGGACTTGTCTGCTGGGACTATGACGAATTTACTCTGGAGATTTGCTAGAACTTCTTGCCAATTGAGGTTTCTCAGTATTTGTTTTGCTTGGAAAGGGTAATTCACAAAAGAAAAAAAATTGCCATCTATATATATTGAGTGCAGTGATAAAAATTTTACCATAACAATAGTATTTGAAATTTAAAAAAAAAATATTCCCCAATTTGCTACATTTCAGTAGAACTACCCTTTTGTATCGGTATGTGTATATCATCCATGAAATAAGTTTTGCTTTCGATGAAATTTGGAATAATATAAAATACAGAGTGAGCATATGAGGGTGGGTTTATCTATATTTTATTAAAAGCGAATAAAGGGACAGGTTTGCCCCTGGTAGTACTTGGTACTTGATTAAATTATAAACCAGACAAGCCTACATGATGCTATATACATATGTGTATAAGCTACACAGTGAGTTCCGGTATTTTAGACATGATCAAAACAATTCAGCATTTTGGTATACATGCAAATGTTGACGAAAACTGCTGCTATCCAACACTTGCACCCGGAGAAAGTTAATCCAAACTGATCCTCCCACAAACATTGGTACACTGCTGGCACTAGAAGTTCTCATAGAGGAAGCGTTGAATGTGCTAAGTTTATTGATAATACTTGTATAGTGTATTTTGACATCAAAAATGTATTCACAGTCCTTTTATATACTTCTCAACACTGATTATTATTCCCAACAACTTATTATTCTTCCTCCATACATTAATCTTCCTCAGCACATTACATCTTGAAAAGTCTTAACGTTAGCTGCATTCTGGAAATCCTGATTTTCAAGCTAGTGAATTAATTGGAAACAGATGTAGATTCTGAGAGCGACTGGGGTGACTGGACTATATGCTGTATCTAGCATGTAGATCCCAGTGTAGATCATAAAATCTGACCTGGTCCTTGGCTGTCTGACTTGATGGAACTACTCATTAATAAGACTTTGATAGATTGCACTGGACATCTCAGCTAATTTATAATTGGAGTCCTGTGGATTTTATGGCTCTTTAAACAAGCATAAAACTCTCTCTCTGGGACAAATCCAGCACAGACCAATTCCACGACATGTGAGTGTTGTTTAAGAAGGAAGGTCATAGGTGAAGAAGAGAGACTAATTTCCATTATCATGGTTTGTTCAAATGTTTTGGACTGTAATGAAGGGGCCATTCATAAACAAGAGCCCAAGGGGCTTCAATATACGCCCGTATATCTGGAATTACATTGGTCCAAATTTCAAGGTTGCTTAATAGCCTTGATTCCAATTGGTAGCTAGCAATCCAGAGAAAGGTCTGCAATTTTGTGCTTCTGAGAATGTAACATATATCACATCTAAAATTGAATGATAAACTAAAATGAGCTTAACTCTTGGAAATTAGTTGACCGTGGAGCAAGAACCGAGAGGTCACATATCCAACACTGAAATCGACAATAGTCAAACACAAGAAAATAGTAGTTTTCCTGCAAACGGATTTCTTTCAGACGAGAGAATTTTTCATGAAGGAAGAAGAAAGTGATGAAGTAAACTATTGTTCTTGAGTTGATAAACAGGTATGAAGTTCATAAAGGACCCCTCTCCCCGTTAAATTAGTAAATGTATGGTTTTTATTTCACAACAGTTCAACTAAATGTAGCTGTTTCAAACATGGGAGACAACACCACAGGACAAATGCTGTATACATTAGGGGAGAGACCTCTGAATATTCAAACCTAACACATATAGTCAGCTACACTTGATTCAGTTTTGGGGGACTGTGACCTTGACCTTTGATAAATTGATGTATGGCCTTGACCTTGACCTTTGATAAATTGATGTATGGCTCCTCTTCACCATGCGAGTAAGGTATTTGAGTGAGTGAGTGAGTGAATAGGGTTTAACGTCGCTTTCAACATTTTTTCAGCTATATCACGACGGGGAAGGGAAGGGAGGGGAGGGGGAGGGGAAGGGGAACCTACTTGTAACAGAGCAGATCTAATGCTGCCATTTTATAGTGCTGTCTCACTGAAATATCATACCGTAGGCAGACATGACACCCCACTCAGTCACATTATGCTGACACCGAGCGAACCAGTCCTTGTTCTATCTTCTTAATGCTGAGCGTAAGCGAGGAAGCAACAAGTTCCATTTTTCAAGTCTTAGGTATGACCCGGCCTGGGATCGAACCCAGAACCTACCGCTTACGAGGCCGACGCTCTAACCATTAGACCACCGCAGTGCGGTGTAAGGTATTTGATACCACTCCATACCTTGAAACTAGAGATATCGCATGGTCAACAAATGTTAATGGATGAATGGACAGAAAGAAACATCGCATTACATGACCTCGTCTTCGACAGGCATATTAAAATGTGACTCAATGATTTGCTGATTTTGGAGTCAGTGACCTTGACCTTTGACCTAAATTTTGGTACACGACACATCGTCTTCTGTCAATGTATCAGTGGGCACAAAAATTCATGATTTTTATGAATTTCATGATTTTGGGGGTCACAGTGACCTTGACGTTCGGCCTTGACCTACATTTTGGTGCGTGACACATCATGTCCCCCTAATGTATCTACTGACAAAAAAAAATAATTTTCGAAGATTTCTTGATTCTGGGGTCAGTGACCTTGACTATTGACCTTGACCTAAATTTTGGTACATGACAAACCATCTCCCCATAATTTCTCAATGGACACAAAAAATCATGATTTTTAACAATTTCACGATTTTTGGGTCACAGTGACCTTTGACCGTTGACCTACATTTTGGTATGTGACACATCGTGTCCCCCTAATGTATCTACTGACACAAAAAAATGTTAGTTTTAATTATTTCCTGATTTTTGGGTGACAGTGACCTTTGACCTTTGACCTTGACCTATATTTTGGTATACGACATTTCATTTCTCCCTACTGAATCCACGCACAAAAAATTTGAAATTTTTAATGATTTCCTGATTTTTCGGTCTCTCTGACCTTTGACCTCTGACCTCGACCTACATTTGGTATGCAACACATCATTCCCCCCTAGGGCATTCACTCACCAAAAATTAGAACTGTAGATAGAAAACTGTCAATGATCAATGATTTTCTGATTTTAGGCAACAGTGACCTTTGACCTCTGACATCGACCTCAATTTTGGTATGCGACACATCGTCTCCATGTAGCGTATCCACTCACAAAAAATTGCAACTGTCGATAGAAAACGTTCACAGATATAGACCGGACACGAACACTTCAGTGATTTCCTGTTTTTTAGGCCAGTGACCTTTGACCTCTGACCTTGACCTTCATTTTGGTACGCGACACACCGTCTCCCCGTAGGGTATCCACTCACCAAAAATTAGAACTGTAGATAGAAAACTGTCCCAGATATAGACCGGACACGGGGGACGGACAGACGGACGGACTGGCGGACGGACGGACGGAAACCGCCATCACATCATTTCTTCTGAGGCATGCTGGACTTGCCATCACAATTCAATATTTATATTGTAGTTACCACACAAAGACCCCTGCCATATCTTCGAGTTCCATAGCTCAACCAGACCGCAGACATATTCATTTAGTTCAATGTATAAGCTTATGAATAGGCTAGGTGTAGATGCAGTACCAATAGTAACCTGGTATCCATACTCCTTCAGCATTGGACAGTAATAGTATACAGCCACACTGCTGATGTTGGTAACACTACCATATCACCCATCAACTGTGAATGGCTTACACATTAAAGAGACTTGAGAAGTTCTCAATCAGTATGATATTAGTTTGGAATGTAAATGAAATGCTAATTATGGACACCAGCTGATACCAAAACAACAAAATCTGAGGGCCATCGTGTGATGATCAGGTGCATGATAACAGATTATTATTACAGTCAAGCTGTCACATGGTATACATGTATAGTTGTTGCAGTCAGGTAGTTGACATGCATGGCAGCATTGACAGTGTAATATACATTGCAATATAGGATCATTGATCATGTAAGATAGAGTGGTTACCATAAGGATATCTGGATCTGGTACGGTGACTATTTCAGGCTGGGCATTGAAGATGTATGGCTCATCACCATCCTGAAACAATAGTCAGCTGGTCAGTACAATACTATAATACAATCAACAGACGGCAACATTTATGCAACTGAACAAATAGAGCAACATTGATTGAATGAAACAGGAAATATTGTTCACCTTCAAGGCCAGACAAAATACTACTAATGGGACAAAATACTTATTTCATAAACTATTGGTGGTGAATGTTCCTGTCTTCACTGACAGACAGCCACCTCTCACACTAAATATATGATGAGGTTGTCACAATTATTAGAACAGGAAGTTGCTGAGAGCTGTTCCAAAAAAAAAGGTACATGGGTGGTGAGGAGGCAGAAAAGACAACCTTTTCTGACCCCAACCACCCATATACCATTGATCATATCTCTCTAATGTTAAATTAATGTTTACCACACATACCATACAACTGAATAATCTTACCCCTATCCCATTTTTCCAGAATAGCACTGAAGTGGAACAAATGCTTTTAGAAATCTCATTTCTCCTAAATTCAAACAGTGATAAAACTGTATGATATAATTTGATCAGAAATTGTCCCACAATTTAGGGATGAGTGAATTTTAATAGTGTGAAGGAATTAGAACATTTTATAGTAGGATTATGCTAAATTTTCATAATCCCATACTGTACAGTTACCTTTTCAAAGTATGTGATAGCATACTCCACATTATCAAAGTGAATGAAGGGGAACTCCACCATGAGGTACATGAAATTAGAGTCTCGTTTCTGTTTCTCGTTGATCATCTCAATCTCCCGGAATGTTAATCTGTCCAGCCAATCCACCTTGGGCATGTGACCATCTCGGTGCTTCTTACTTAACTGAAACGGATCAATCACTATTTATATACAGGTCACTGTACTTGGGATGTTTCATCATCAGGTAAAGAAATTATTATGATATAATGTAATAATTGAATCACTTTTAGACCACCTTTCAAATCAATTAAATAACAATAGCCCAATTGCCTCCAATACTTCTCGGGCCAGGACATGAGACTGGAATCAATTACTACTCTTGTTGATTTGCTTGTCTGTATTGCTATTTTAATGTCCCCAATATTGGAGGAGGTCTCATAAAAGAATTCAGCTTCAGAATCATCTGAGTATTCATCATATCTGAAGTTACAAGTAGTTATCAGACTACGTTTTACTAAATGGTATGTCCTACATGCTAATGTATGTTAACCCTATATCAGCTGGAAAGGTCTGGGTATCAGTGACCATTTATTACAGAGAATGTATTATTAGAACTTTTACTACCAGGCCAACAACAATCTTTTCCGGGTGATTGTACTGCAGCTCCCACATCAGTAACAATACATGTAGCTTTTTGGAAAAATTATTCTGTTGCCAAGGGCATTCATTCAGATGGGGATAAGTTTTGCACTGAGACTCTGTTGGAGCTTGACAGAATTTCTAACTTTAGCTATAACTGTGTTCTCCAATATTGCTCTTACAATAGAGCATGAAAAATCATCACCACTTACATATGTAAATGAATTTGGAGACCCTATCTATAATCACTCAACAGGTATTACAAAAACTAGAATTTGACTTTGATAAAATAGGTCAAGGTCGATCATTTTCAAGAGGCTTCTGGCCTATCGTCAGCTGCATATGTGATATGAGTTTAGAATTCCTGGCTGTAATTCTTTTTGAGATATCTTGTTCACAAGGAAAATTGAGATAAAGATGGACAGCTGATGCCCATACCTTAGACTTACACTGAATGGCTTTTTCTTTTGCCAAGCTCTTGAAGAGTAATCGAATTGTGAACAGTTTTATCAATCATAGCAGACTACAGGTGGAATATTTTTGGGAATTGGCTTCTAAAGTGAGTGAGTGAGTGAGTGAGTGAGTTCTTAGGTGATCAAATTATTGGAGGCTTTGTCGTATGTAAGATCTAAAGTTTGAAGCTACAAATACAAGTTCATGGAAACCATGGCAACTGGTACCATTACATTTAACAACAAGGGCTTACTCAATTTCAATACAAAGCTACAGCCCAACGGATCGTATCTTTGCCGTACATCAGTCATCTTCGGCATGAAAACATCTTTTGGCACTCTCCGTGCAGGGCTATTATGAGATAGGACTATGCGGGGGAGTGGCCTGAAGTGTTTTGCTAATTATTCCTGAATCTGGCAGCAATATTGGGCCTAATTCAGTGCAGCCTATAGCTAAGCATGTTTGCAAACAGCAGTAGGCCTGAACGAGCCCATAATTAGTTATCGAAAAACAGTTCACCTTCTTAAGGGCCAACAGAATGTACATAGCAGGGTGGATTCAATATCATTATATTGAGTATGTTTGATAAAGTAGATTGGCCCGCTAAACGTACCTTTGCGAGATGATATTTTGGTTCTGGGTTACATAAATAATTTAATTCTGACAGGGGTGTCTTGTCTTGCATAATGGGAGACAACCCTGTTCAGAGGTTAGGGCTTACCTTGGCTAATCGGCTCATCTGATCACCTACATCCTTAGCTTTGCCTGGCGTGGTCGAGGGAATATGGTAGTCAGCCTCTACTTTGGGCCATATCTTAAGGTCATGCATGCCCTGGCGGAAAGTCCTGAGGAGGAACAAAACAAATATAAAATTGTACAGTCATTTCAAGTGTCTACAACTCTAGATTTCAATTGCCCTGTTTCCATTTTCTCAACTACAAAATGTGATATCAATTTGTGACACACCATGTGACAGCAATTGCCATAAATAGTGTTTTGTTTTTTTTAATTTGGCAAAAGGGGGCATGCTTGGACATTCGTCCCTGCACAATTACAGTTGCTACTTTAAAGAATTCTACATATATCATTTTACTAATCCAGAAGATACCATGCACTCAAGTGTGCAACTGCCCCATCAGATTGTGACTAGTATATGACATCAAATAATTGTTGTTTGTGTACAGGTAAAATACCCAAAGCAGCAGGAACAGCTAATGGTTATGAGCAGCAGGATCGGTTGAGGACTAGGAGCAGCTGGATCTGCAACATCCTACTAAACAACTAGGGTTAATTTTCTCACCCAGATTTCCCATAGAGCATAATGACTGTTCCCCCTACTGGCAGAGCTTTGTTAGGACCATAAATATCCCATATTGTGAGGGAGAGGACAGCATTCCTAGGTAGGTCACTGTACTTTAGGGGCAATGTCAGCCATTCATTCCAGCTGTATAAAACAATAACATTATGTATATATTTAAGCAGATGACAATAAACCTGTACATACAAAATCAATTTCTAGTTCAGTAGTATGAAAAAATATCTTGTATATTTTGTAACAATTTAGTAACACATTTAAGAAAATTATACATTCGTTGTTGTTTACACTGGCAACTGACATAAATGACTGAGCATTTATAGCTTTTGATGCTACATCTGCGAAGCTATAATGGATGAGCATTCCTAAATGTTACATAATAAGTCTTGAAGCCTCATATTAGCAATACTGTCTGTAACCATGGTAATTATCTGTAACCATGGTAACTGTCTGTAACCATGGTAACTGTCTATAACCATACTGTATCTGTAACAAGGCTCGAAATTAGCATGCACAAATGCATGTATTTTTTTCAGTGTACATAAATTTTGATCGTCCGGTGCACAGAGTTCACGTAGCTGCAATCACAGAAAAAATGTCGAAAAATGGACCAGACTTACGGCAGACTGCCAATTGTCTGCAAACATTTGCTAGAAAATGTCCTTCATGTCCCTTTTCACCTTGTCTTTGACCTTTACAAACTGTACAAAACCAAGGGAACACAGAGCAACATTCAAGTTTTTTTCGGCAGCCAGTTGGCAAATAAACACACTAGAAACACTGACCCTGCTGAGGAAGTAGGCAGTGAGAAGCAGGGTATATCTGCAACCATGGTAACAACCCTGGTAACTGTCTGTAACCATGGTAACTGTCTAACCATGGTAACTGTCTGTAACCATGGTAACTGTCTGTAACAATGGTAACTGTCTGTAACCATGGTAACTCTCTGTAACAATGGTAACTGTGTCTGTAACCATGGTAACTCTCTGTAACAATGATAACTGTGTCTGTAACCATGGTAACTCTCTGTAACAATGGTAACTGTCTGTAACCATGGTAACTCTCTGTAACAATGGTAACTGTGTCTGTAAGCATGGTAACTCTCTGTAACAATGGTAACTGTGTCTGTAACCATGGTAACTGTCTAACCATGGTAACTGTCTGTAACCATGTTAACTGTCTGTAACCATGGTAACTCTCTGTAACAATGGTAACTGTGTCTGTAAGCATGGTAACTGTCTAACCATGGTAACTCTCTGTAACAATGGTAACTGTGTCTGTAACCATGGTAACTGTCTAACCATGGTAACTGTCTGTAACCATGTTAACTGTCTGTAAGCATGGTAACTCTCTGTAACAATGGTAACTGTGTCTGTAAGCATGGTAACAATCTAATCATGGTAACTGTCTAACCATGGTAACTGTCTGTAACAATGGTAACTGTGTCTGTAAGCATGGTAACAATCTAATCATGGTAACTGTCTAACCATGGTAACTGTCTGTAACAATGGTAACTGTGTCTGTAAGCATGGTAACAATCTAATCATGGTAACTGTCTAACCATGGTAACTGTCTGTAACAATGGTAACTGTGTCTGTAAGCATGGTAACAATCTAATCATGGTAACTGTCTAACCATGGTAACTGTCTGTAACAATGGTAACTGTGTCTGTAAGCATGGTAACAATCTAATCATGGTAACTGTCTAACCATGGTAACTGTCTGTAACAATGGTAACTGTGTCTGTAAGCATGGTAACAATCTAATCATGGTAACTGTCTAACCATGGTAACTGTCTGTAACAATGGTAACTGTGTCTGTAAGCATGGTAACAATCTAATCATGGTAACTGTCTAACCTGTAACTGTCTGTAACAATGGTAACTGTGTCTGTAAGCACGGTAACAATCTAATCATGGTAACTGTCTAACCATGGTAACTGTCTGTAACAATGGTAACTGTGTCTGTAAGCATGGTAACAATCTAATCATGGTAACTGTCTAACCATGGTAACTGTCTGTAACAATGGTAACTGTGCCTGTAAGCATGGTAACAATCTAATCATGGTAACTGTCTAACCATGGTAACTGTGTCTGTAAGCATGGTAACTGTCTGTAACAATGGTAACTGTGTCTGTAAGCATGGTAACTGTGTAACAATGGTAACTGTCTGTAAGCATGGTAACAATCTAATCATGGTAACTGTCTGTAACCATGGTAACTGTCTGTAACAATGGTAACTGTCTGTAACAATGGTAACTGTGTCTGTAAGCATGGTAACAATCTAATCATGGTAACTGTCTAACCATGGTTACTGTCTGTAACCCTGGTAGTTGCCTGTAAGCATGGTAACTGTCTGTAGCCATGGTAACCGTGTCTGTAAGCATGGTAACAATCTAATCATGCTAACTGTAACCATGGTAACTGTATCTGTATTCAGGGTAACTGTGTATATGAGAAGACTAATGTGTGCTTACTTCCACCTGGAGGTGAAGGCCTTGTAAGCTGTCTGGACAGGCAATGCTAGTACATGTCCATCAGCATAGATCTGACAGGTGACATACAGATCAGAACAACCCTCCTCATACACGCCTGAAAACTTCAACATCGGGTCGCTGGCCAACTCCCGATAACCTGGCCTTTCTCTTTGTCCTTCTAATGTACATCTGTGGAAATACAATGAAAAACCAGCTCAAGCGAATACCTTTCAGTAGTCCAGCAGATATCTAGATCTGGTAATGGGAAGTTAGGGAAACAAGAAAATATTCAGGGATGAGGATGGTTTAGATGTTTGGTAATTTGACAAAGAGGACATCCAGGACTGTCAACAGCATAGCAGAAATTACTGAGGTTGGGGGCAGTTGTGTTTTGAGGAAAAGTGCACCAACCCCAAAATATAACGAGGATAGAAAAACTGTGACAAGTACGGTACTATAGGAATAACCATATTACTCCACATGCCTGGAATCAATATTTGAAGAGCGAGACAAAAAAATGGTTGATTGAGGTTAGTACATACACTGTACACCCAAATATCACTTGGCCATGGAATGAGGAACAAACAATTGATGGCAACAAACAATCAATAACAAGTTTGACCTGATGACCCAGAATAAAAAGAGTCAATCACACGGGATCACATAGATATGTGATGTAAAGATCACATAGATATGTGATGTAAATTTTGGTGCTCCAAGATATGGTCATGAGATATTATGACACATGGCACATACATGCTGAGATTAATCAAAGCAAATTTTATGTGTAATATATATGACAAGATTTGAGATGAATTTTTGCAGTATGCAAAGGTTGGAATTTTTTGATTGAATGAAGGGTAAAAGATGAATTGGCTTGCATGCCCTTGGCAAACTGCAGGAGGAGTAGTGCAGTGTAGTCAGAGGAGTAGCCAGAGTACTTATTAGGATAGTGTACAGTGTACACTACAACTACACTGCATCAGCTGGAGGAGTAGGCTGCAGTGTAGCTAGAGGAGTGTCCCAATTATTTAAATGAGGTTGCAGTGTAGGCTGCAGTGTGGTCTGAGGAGTGTACTTCTCTGCTGCAGTGTAGACTGCAGTGTAAGTGGCAGTGTACTCCTCTGCTGCAGTATAGACTGCAAGGTAGGTGACAGTGTACTCCTCTGCTGCAGTGTAGACTGCAGTGTAGATGACATTGTATTCCTCTGGGTACACTGTATCAGAGGAGTGTCCCAATCATTTAAATAAGGCTGCAGTGCAGCCTGCAGTGTAGGCAGAGGAGTACTCTTCCAGGAGACTCTGTGCAGTGTATGTAGCAGTGTAGGCTGAGGAGTTAGTTACAATTATCATGGTGATCATGATATAATAATCAGGTCATTCAAAGAATTAGTTAATTGAATATGACCAATTGAATACTTGGTGAATATAATCAGAATGTTAGTAATGCAAGAAACAAAAATCTAATTTTGATTTTTATGGTTCGAGCTGTTAATGCTGCTATCTATTCACCGAACAGAGTTATGTATGCACTTTGGTAAAGTTGCTCTGTTTAATTCACTCACAAGACACTATAATGATTATAATTGTGTTTCAAGAAATGGGCTTACCCGGTACTAAAAATTCTTGCATTCATTTGGTAGATGAACTACTCACTGCTACTTTACTAGGTTCGCATGGGAATTGTATGAATATCATGAACAAATTCACTACCGGTACTGAACAACTCACATGAACACACAATCCCCACCAATATACCAACCTTCTACTTTATGAAAGTTCTACATTATACAAACGAAGATCTAATCACCCACCACTTGCAACAAAGACTTCACTTACTTGCTCGCCTTATTCATAATCAGTTAGTTGGTGATGTTTAACTCTACCATTCTGCAGCAGAGAGTTCTATAAGGGGTGTCACTCATGCAAGGGAAACTAGGTCAACGTTTGCAGTGTACCCAGATGAGTAAACAGGCTGATGGTGGAGTCTCCGCAGTTTGGGGAGGAGTAGGTGATTTCAGGCAGTGTAGTGAGGAGTAGAGGGCTTGGAAAACAGAATCTCTGCAGTGTACATGATGTAGTGAGGAGTAGGAGGCTTCATTAAGGTGGTTCATACCTCAAAACTTTGTCCAGTGACCAACCCTAATATTTTGTTGTGGGTAGCTGGGGTGTTGGCCAGTAGTAAAACGTAAAAAAAATTGATGGTCTTCGATCTAGATTTTTGTGTACGTAGCCGCGAATATCACCATGTCAACAGTTTTTTGCCGAAATCATGAAAAATCAGTTTTCTGCGCAACAAGGCAAGGAAGACAAAGTATACAAATATATATCCACAAATTTTGTTTATTTATAAAGAGAAACTTCCATGGGTCTTACAAACACCGGAAAGTTGAACATAAATGCAATAATTGTACATGAATTAGGCATTCCATCGAACTGTATGACGTTGGAAATTACATTTTCAGACTATGAAACCCTCTCCCAAATCAAAAATCAGCCGGTGACCTAGGCTATGCTGATATTTTAAACACAGTTTCCCCACCATGTGATCTTTTTATTAATCAAATAAAAAGTGAGGGTCTTCGATCTACCTTTTTATATAAATGTTTTGAGTCACCCTATCCCCATAGTTTTCTAATATTTGCGTTGGCATTACCTCCCCTGGTAACGTCTCTTATCAGAAAAGGTGATATATGACGTTGGAAGAGTTATTACAGGGGAAATAACCCTGTGTAATGACGTCGCCGACGTCGTTCGAGGCATGAACCATGAGTGTGAGGCATGAGTGTCTGTGCAGTATAACAAGGAGTACTCCTCTGCATTTGCATATCTGAGGAGTACTCCTCTAGGTACACCTCTGGGTACACTGCCTGTGAGGACTATTCCTCAGTTTGCTAAGGGTGGTGACAAAAAATAATCAAGCCTCAAGAGACAATTCACAGGATAATGGAAAACTGATGGATGATTGTCGATCTCGAAAATGGCATCGCTATGTCCCTTCATATTAGGGCTATGCTGCGAATAGGCTCAGTATCCGGAATTCATGCATTGACATGTGGTGTCTATGTTCGATAACTTCACCGAATGCATGGGGTCACGTGATCCTCACATCAGTGGAACAGGAAGAACTTCTGCTTATGAAAGCGTAACATTTACCTTGTGATGTCATGCCACAGCATAGCTCGTCATTGGGTCAAATTTATTCCCATGACCTTTCGGATACCAGATGGCACAAACATTATAATAAGCAAATAGTAACATGGTAGTGAGCCTAGATGCTGTCGTTGATGCAGTGCATCTTTGCATTTCAAGAGGTAGTAATCACATAGCTCTCTTCTCCTGCAAGTGTTGGGCTGCTCATTTTTTAATTATTAATGAGATTTACAAAAGATCAATGCTGGACATACTTTGTGTATGTGAAAAGTTCACCATTTCAAAACTATTAACATGTTTTATTACATATTATAAACTTTCTTGGCAATTCGCCATTGAAGTGGAACTGTGGTACATTTGCAAGTTTATGTCATATTGAAGATAATCTTTTAAATTATAGGATATATACTATGTTCTGGTTTTAGGACATTTTAATTTGAACAAGTTCAATGTTATGAATGCTACAAGCATGTCAGAACTTTTGACATTATTATTGACCTCTTCACCACATCACACTGCTACAGTGATATAGGGTGGATGGAGGGTGGCATATAGGGTGGATAGAGGGTGTGAGGTGTCTCCTTCCATGCTGCTTCAAAGATTTCTTCTTTGAAGCAGCAGGAATGCAACTTGGTTGGTTGGTGCTCAGTTGGTTTTTCACAATATGAATGAAATAATGTTGAAAGCGACGTTAAATCCTATTCACTCACTCACTCTTGTCACAAATCTATTTCATTCTCTGCACTGCTGTGATGTCCTGCAGACAGCGCAGGATGGTGAAAGTATGACGTCATTACCATCCATGTTCTGCGACATCATAATTCATCTTGCTTTCTTAATAGTTTATGTCCATAATACCATCCTGTTCAGCATATATAGTCAGTGCTGCAAATGTTCATATGGATCGATGGATGGATTTGTCTATAGTGACCAGGGTCATGGAATAAATTATGCTGACTCAGTTATGCCCCTTGGCTGTGCGTAAAACTCATGACTAAATTATAGCAAGAAAATCTTACAAAATCAGATAGTTCACCCCAACTTTTTTTGCCTTTTCAAATTGGCACCAGACCTGGAAACACGAGACATAATTAAGCAAGCTTAAAATTAAGCAAGCTTAGAGGGGAATGTTCGACCTTGAATTCAATTCTGTGTCTAAAACTAAAGGTTTAGTCATGCTCTTTCAGAAAATACATGTATATAAATAGAAGTGATTTCGGTTGAAGATGTTACAACAATTGGTGGCCGAAAAGCGGACCAAGTATTAAATAAAATCAAGGTCCTCCGACCTCATTTACCATGGATAAATGAGGGCCAATAAATGAGTAGCAATTCAGCCTATCTTTTGAAAGATCAAATAATCTTTTGGGGTGAAATATTTTAATAAGTTTTTGACTACTCAAGGGTCCAAATATTGAGAGAAATATCACTTTAATGTGACCATCATGCAGACCATCGATAATTTTGCAAATATTCAAAGCCGGACCTTTTCATATTTGCATATGTACCGGTATATGATTGTTTGTTATTGGTTCGGCCACACAAAATGTATTGGAATCTGAATAGGTTTACTATTTGTAGGTCACAAACCTCCATTGAAGTTTCTGGGTGCAAGATTAATATCAGGACTTGACTTCCGGCTAACATTGATTGGCCATTATACCTGACTGGGCCAGAAATGGTCTGTGACATATTTTAACTCATTGACTACGACAAGCCGCTGTGAGTGGCTCCTGTTACATAAATTTCCGCCGGACAGCTGATGTCACCGGCTTATAGTATATGCAAAATTTTACATAATTTGCATAATTTAAAAACAAAAAATGTACTTAAGAAAAAAAACCGGCAATGAGACTCATTGGCTTTGACAAGCTGCTGTGAGCCGATCCTGTTAGGTAAATTCCTGCCGGAGAGCCAATGTCACCGGCTTATAATTTATGCATAACTTTAAATGATTTGTATAATTCATTCCGTCTAGTCATGAATATTTATTCCGTAGTCAAAGAGTTAAAATGCTCCTATAATACTGGACTCTCAAAAATATCAAAACCACCTGTTCAACTTTTAATCGGAAAGAAAACTGGGTCAGTTTGATTGACCACCTGTGAAATTTGCTGTAATGGTGTCGGGTTGGATGACCCTATCTCGAAAAACTGGTGGGGAATGTATGCTGAATTCGTTATATGTTCGAGCGGAAAGGCAGGCTTACTGTAGATGGAGAAAACCATCCATTAATTATGGCCGTCATATATCACATCAATACTTAAACACGAGTAAAAATCCGATCCCCTTCGTCTGGTGGGGGGGGGGGACTATTTACGCTAAGAATACGGCGTGAGCACCTGAGTTTAGTAACTTACTGTCTTCTGAAATCCATATCCTATCGATCACTACCATTTATTTGGGTCTTCCAAAGGAAAAAATTGATTTAACAGCATAAATCCACAAACACCCAACATTTTCTTCCATCATGTCCATCCATGTCTGTTTACCTGAACTTACTAAACTCAGTTGTTCAAGCCGTATTTTTAGCTTAAATAGCCCCCCTCGCCAGACGAGGGGGATCGGATTTTTACTCGGTGTTTACATATGACTTGGAGCTCCATCCATGAATTACGACCGTCAGATATCACATTCAATTCATGGATGGTTTTCTCCATCTGGCTAACTGGTGTGGTGGATCATTTGTCACTGTTTGTGGCAGCGAATATTAACGAACGAAGTTCGGGACCGCAAAGCGGTCCCTAACGGAGTTCGTTAAATAGGTAACATACATGCATTACGTGAGACAAAATACAGATACAGAACTTAATCACAAACCAGTGTAAATCCATGTAAAGACAGACAATCACCGTAGTCTATCATGTTCAGATTTCATCGTTTGCGTGGGCGTATTTTGCGGGGGCTGCCATATTGGATTTGAGGCAGTGTGGGTAATAGCTAAAATTAGAACAGTATCGAAATTTAATCTAAAAATATTTGCTATAGATTTGAAACAAAAAAAGGATAATATGCTAATAAATTGAAGGATGAATTCCCTTCTGATTCCCTTCCGACTGATAGAATATTTAGCGAAAACGCCCGAGTGTCGTCTGCACTTCGCGCACGCAAATGGTTACAGGTTGAGAATGCGGTCAGACCTCTTTTTCGCGAAAATGGCACTTCACATCAGTGCAGAAATTTCATAAAATTTAGTTCTACGGCAAGAAAAAGCTGTATAACGTGTCCATCTATAACAAGCTTATTTATTAGGCTTTGAAGATCTGATGTTTCGTGAAGAGATAATCGGTTGTTCATTTAAAAAATGAACATTCGCCGTAGCAAAATCAAGCCATTCAAGTTCTGTCACTGACGTCCGCGTGATAAATTAGGTCATCCAAAGTTCGCAAAGAAAAGGGAGAAGGGGGTCACAACAAGCTGATTATCAATAGGGGATTTTAATTATAACAGGCAAGAAATCATTTCCAAGTAAACGGTGACACTGCGATTGTCTGAACCGTCAGATATCATCCATTCACTTCAGATTATGGCCTAGATTTAGACATTAAATTAATAGGTACGGACAACCAAGATGCAAGTAAAGTTCATAAAACAAACACATTCATCAAGCTATAGTTTATTGCAGATTTTATTGTGTTTAGATCCGTACACTTCTGAGGGGTCAATTCATGAATAGCTTTGAAGTCAAACAGCAAAATTTTATCAAGAACTCAAACAACTTATAAAACGAAATTTTAGAAAGTCAGATTCCTCATATTTAGACATGCATCCCCCCCCCTCATATTTAGACATGCATTCCCCCCTTCCCCCCGCCCCCCCCTTCCTATATATTTTTGTACTATGAGTTCGTACAAATGTTTAACAAAATTGAAATATTGACAAAAACAAATTTGGGGCATTTCTCTATTATTATTCATTATTTTCTATAATTCGGCATGATAAAACAATAGCTACGGTACCGGTAGTATACATCCTATACGTTAACTATTACGTAGTCATAAATAAATAAATATTTTGATCCATACGATAGAATAGAATAGATGTTTATTTGCTAATTAGAACCTACATGAATGAAAAAACAACAACACCTACATAAGGCGAACAATCAATAATGTAACATACACTTGCGCAATTCAATGGAATTCTTTATTAGCACAGATATGCTGAGATGAATTATGCATGTCAAAATAGTGCCCTGTTGAAGAGAAAGTAATTCATGGCAACACCCAAGATATCTATTACAATATTTTACTAAATTATACAAATCTTGTTGAAAGTATCTTAAAATATTTCAGTGTGTTACACATTTGTAGTTATAATACCAAAAAAAAAAAAAAGGGAGGAGGGGGAGTGGGGAATGTCCACAGAGGGAAATGTTTGAAGGAGGAAATATCTAGGGAAATGTCTACAGGGGTAAATGTCCTCAAGATGGAACGTCCTGGCTTCATAAGCTATCAAGCTTGTTTTTCATTTGTTTACAATAATTTGATTATATGTAACTATAAACATCGCAATATTTCTGTCCATTATATAATAATATCTCTCTTCGAACAGTTTGGCATTCTTAATTTTTCATTCAAGGATAAAATTAAAATAATTCTATCAGTTTCATTCCTCAAATTAATTTATAATGAAGAAGCATCCCAATATTTTGTGGTTTATATATTCGATCAACATACTTTATCCCAGATCCGATCCAGAGTATCAATTCTGATTGACTGTATTTGATTATACTGAAAATAATTCATATTTTCGGACCTTGAAATGTGTGAAACATATACTATATGGTATAGGCAGTCTGCTATGTCAGATAAAGAACAATACGTTTCCCGATTGATCAAATATTCAACGCATCATCCACAACCACAGCAATTCCAAACTTTTGGGTTGCCAGTATTTCATCAGAAATCACCAAGCCACAAACGACCAGGAAAATGAAAAGAACTCGCACTAGGCTGCGCCTATATGTATATAATTTTCAATGTCCCTTCTAAGCTTCCGTAATATAACAGTGACTTTTTGCGAAAAAAAAAAAATGATACGAAAAAGGCAAAGTCAGAAGCGAACAAAAGAAGTATACTTCGTTCGTTTCTAGGCTTTGCCTATTTCATATTATGGAATATATTTTTCTCAAGATGTGCTCTGCCAATTTACTACATAATAAAAGCAATGCGAGATTATATAGTAGTTTGTGACATAAAAACGATTAGAGAGCAAATATTGAAGCATGTTTTGATTATGGGTGGGTCAGTTTTCGTCACTATTCCAGAGTCTTACATTTTCACTTGTACATTGATGTCGAGGTCACAGCTGTAAACGTAGTTGAATCTGTCAGCTAGTTCGGACATTCTTACACTATATCACTTCATAATGATAATTCACAACGTCGTTCATTAATGCGAATTTTATCCCAAATCCAATCAAACTCGTGATATTTTCTGACATCCATTCACGGAAGAGCAGCGCAGGGGAAGTAACTGGTGATGTTATGACAGTTGACAGTTGTTTGACAGATCGATATTAAAAAATACTCACGGCGAACGCCTTTCTTCGCATGGATTTCGATATTTAGGGCGCTTGCTGGCTACCTTCCAGAATTAAGATGTTTAAATTTCGAAGGGACAAGATGGCATATCGCCAGGCAGATGTGAGTGACAGCGAATGGCCCGAATTGCTGGGAAAGGTGAGGAACATCATCACTAACACTGGGACCCGCATCAGACATCCCCACAGGTCACACGTGTTGTTGTTGTTAGCAGTCCATGGCGTTTTTATTTTCTAATATATTCCGAGCCCTATATTTCTGTTCCAGTAATTAAATAGGTGGGGATACATATAATTCAAGAAACTGAACGCATATGGCACAATCATACGTAGAAACTTCTGTTAAGTGAAACGTGAAATGCTCTCAGCAAGCTAAGATGATAATTAGGTAGCGGTACTTGTGTAGACTTGGCTGATCATTGAGCTTCCAACAGCTTCTTCATGCCATACTTCTTCATGCCATGCCTATATGTGACAGATCCTTGATTTATACAGTGTACCACTATCCTCCCACCTTTGTCTGGCCCATCCATAGATAATAAGGGTTCGACAGAAACGACAGTAGCAACACTTGTAGACAATGCAGGTTTACTTATGTTTTATACAAGAATGAAATAAAATGTTTGTATCAAAAATCACACAATTGGTTGAAAGACATATACCATACCAGGTACATGTAGTTTGACACATTATTAAAGGAATCTCAAAAAGTCTAATTTACACTGTTAGCTTTTTAATGGGCGAGTGAGTGAATATGATTTAACAGCGCTTCCAACACTATTTTTTCAGTCATATCACGATGTTTGGTTCCCATTCCTTTTCACACTAATTAGTTCCCACAATGAATATAAATTGTTTCTACAAAGTATCCCGGATTTTTTTTTTATATTTTTAAAATCGCTGAAAAAAAATTCATTAGCAACACCAAAATGAATATAATACAAGGGTTATGTGTAACCCGGCAGCTCGCCGTTTTGGGTTTTGTCAATAACATGCAGCTTCGCATAAAGATCGAGCCCTTCAGGTTGCACATCACTGGCAATGACAATACATATTGTTATAAAAATTTGACTTCTTTGTCAGTGATGTTGAAGTTGGATTGAAAGATGAACTATATTATAAAACTTGAAATAAAGATTACCTTTTTTTCCAAAAGTAAGCTTATACATGTCATTATGAATACATGTACAATTGAAATTTGGTCTGAGATGTGGGTGTGAAATGCCTGGACAAATATGGTTCGTGCAAAATTCCAAACCACCAGGGGCTCGGTACTGCGGGATTCCCCCGCCGGTTATTTAATATTGTACTTCTGAAATGAAATAATGTCATTAAACTATTAGTAATTACTATAAAGGAATATGTTGTAGTTGATTTGACGTGTTTGTGTAGATACAATGTACACTGCATCTCCTACCTAATAGGTTAGTATCACATATAAGAGATACATGCAGCTTCGCAAAAAGATCGAGCCCTTCAAGATGGCACATGCATCATTTGAGGTTGCACATCATTGGCAATGCACATCATTTAAAATAATACATTTATTAAGAAATATTATTTCTATATTTAGTGATGTTGAGGTTGGATTGAAGGAGGAACTATATTATATAACTACCAATAAAGATTACATTTTTAGCCCACCAACACCAGATGGTGGGCTATTCAAATCGCTTTTCGTCCGTGGTCCGTCCGTCCGTCCGTAAACAATTCTTGTTATCGCGATTTCTCAGGAACTACTTTATGGATCTTTCTCAAATTTGGTACACAGGTTCCCCTTGGGGTCTAGTTGTGCAAGATACCTTTTTTGGTCCGATTCGAAAATCCAATATGGCCACCAGGCAGCCATCTTGGATTTCCCCATGAAACCTTGTTATCGCGATTTCTCAGGAACTACTGCATGGATCTTTCTCAAATTTGGTACACAGGTTCCCCTTGGGGTCTAGTTGTGCAAGATACCTTTTCTGGTCCGATTCGAAAATCCAATATGGCCACCAGGCAGCCATCTTGGATTTCCCCATGAACCTTGTTATCGCGATTTCTCAGGAACTACTGCATGGATCTTTCTCAAATTTGGTACACAGGTTCCCCTTGGGGTCTAGTTGTGCAAGATACCCTTTTTGGTCCGATTCGAAAATCCAATATGGCCACCAGGCAGCCATCTTGGATTTCCCCATGAAACCTTGTTATCGCGATTTCTCAGGAACTACTGCATGGATCTTTCTCAAATTTGGTACACAGGTTCCCCTTGGGGTCTTGTTGTGCAAGATACCTTTTTGGTCCGATTCGAAAATCCAATATGGCCGCCAGGCAGCCATCTTGGATTTCCCCATGAAACCTTGTTATCGCGATTTCTCAGGAACTACTGCATGGATCTTTCTCAAATTTGGTACACAGGTTCCCCTTGGGGTCTAGTTGTGCAAGATCCTTTTTTGGTCCGATTCGAAAATCCAATATGGCCACCAGGCAGCCATCTTGGATTTCTCCATGAAACCTTGTTATCGTGATTTCTCAGGAACTACTGCATGGATCTTTCTCAAATTTGGTACACAGGTTCCCTTTCGGGTCTTGTTGTGCAAGATACCTTTTCTGGTCCGATTCGAAAATCCAATATGGCCACCAGGCAGCCATCTTGGATTTCCCTATGAAACCTTTGTTATCGTCGATTTCTCAGGAACTACTGCATGGATCTTTCTCAAATTTGGTACACAGGTTCCCCTTGGGGTCTAGTTGTGCAAGATACCTTTTTTGGTCCGATTCGAAAATCCAATATGGCCACCAGGCAGTCATCTTGGATTTCCCCATGAAACCTTGTTATCGCGATTTCTCAGGAACTACTGCATGGATCTTTCTCAAATTTGGTACACAAGTTCCCCTTGGGGTCTAGTTGTGCAAGAAACCTTTTTCTGGTCCGATTCGAAAATCCAATATGGCCACCAGGCAGCCATCTTGGATTTCCCCATGAAACCTTGTTATCGCGATTTCTCAGGAACTACTGCATGGATCTTTCTCAAATTTGGTACACAGGTTCCCTTTCGGGTCTAGTTGTGCAAGATACCTTTTCTGGTCCGATTCGAAAATCCAATACGGCCACCAGGCAGCCTACTTGGATTTCCCCATGAAACCCTGTTATCGCGATTTCTCAGGAACTACTGCATGGGTCTTTCTCAAATTTGGTACACAGGTTCCCCTTGGGGTCTAGTTGTGCAAGATACCTTTTCTGGTCCGATACGAAAATCCAATATGGCCACCAGGCAGCCATCTTGGATTTCCCCATGAAACTTTATCGTCATTTCTCAGGAAGTACTGCATGGATCTTCCTCAAATTTGGTACACAGGTTCCCCTTAGGGTCTAGTTGTGCAATATACCTTTTTCAGTCCGAATCGAAAATCCAATATGGCCACAAGGCAGCCATCTTGGATTTCCCCATGAAACCTTTTTATCGCGATTTCTCAAGAACTACTACATTGATCTTTCTCAAATTTGGTACACAGGTTCCCCTTGGGGTCTAGTTGTGCAAGATACCATTTTTGGTCCGATTCGAAAATCCAATATGGCCACCAGGCAGCCATATTGGATTTCCCCATGAAAATTTATCGTCATTTCTCAGGAAATACTGCATGGATCTTTCTCAAATTTGGTACACAGGTTCCCCTTCGTGTCTAGTTGTGCAAGATACCTTTCCTGGTCCGATTTGAAAATCCAGTATGGCCACCAGGCAGCCATCTTGGATTTCCCCATGAAACTTTATCGTCATTTCTCAGGAACTACTGCATGGATCTTTCTCAAATTTGGTACACAGGTTCTCCTTAGGGTCTCGATGTCCAAGATGCCTTTTTCGGTCCGAATCAAAAATCCAATATGGTCACCAGGCGGCCATCTTAAACTTCCCCATGAGATTTTGTTATCATGATTTCTCAGGAAGTACTGCCTGGATCTTTCTCAAATTTGATACACAGGTTCCCCTTGTGGTCCAGTCTGCAAGATACCTTTTCTGGTCCGATTCCAAAATCCAATATGTCCATCAGGCGGCCATCTTGGATTACCCCATGAAACATTGTTATTATGCCCCCCCCCCTCTAATTAGCGATCGCTTTGTTCGTCTGTCTGTCCGTCTGTCCATCCATCCGTCTGTCCGTCCGAATTTCTTGTCCGCCCGAAATCTCGGTTAATAATTGATGGGCAGGTTTGACACTTGCATGGAATGTGGCCAGTGCCTCGTAGTTGTGCAGCGTAGAGTTTTTTCCGAGTTCCGGTATAATTTTCAAGAGTTATGGCCCTTTTTCTGAAATATCTGTGAATGGGACTTGTCCGGGCTGGATCTTGGTTAATATTGTATGGGCAACTATGAAATTTGCATGATATGTGCTCAGGGCCCCACAGTTGTGCAGCGTAAAGTTTCTCCCCGTTTCACTTATATTTTCAAGAGTTATGGCCCTTTTTTCCTGAAATCTCTGTGAATTGAGACTTGTCCGGGCCGGATCTCGGTTAATATTGTATGGACAATTATGGAATTTGGAATGGAATGTGGTCAGTGCCCTGTAGTTGTGTAGCGTGAAGTTTCTCCGCGTTTCACGTATATTTTCAAGAGTTATGGCCCTTTTGTTCTTGAAATCTTTGTGAATTGGGACTTGTCCGGGCGGGATCTCGGTTAATATTTTATGGACAAGTATGGAATTTGCATGATATGTGGTCAGTGCCCCATAGGTGTGCAGCGTGAAGTTCTCTGCTTTCGGTTATATTTTCAAGAGTTATGGCCCTTTGTTCATCAAACCTAAGTGAATGGGATATGAGGCTGGATCCCAGTCTATCACTGATTTGGACCGGGAAAATGGCTATAAAATTGTTATTCTACATTCCAAAGCAGACCACATAGGTCCTGAAGTATGAAATTGCCACAAAAAGAGTGAATTGGGTGCAAAATTCAAAGTTCACGATTGCTTCATAATTTCACCAAAATATGCTCCCAAGGAATGTAGGTCTCATAATCAGGTCACTATCTTGCATCAAAACATCGTATTATTACTTGTTGGTCGATACTTGGAATATGTATTATGGGTCATTCTCACGGAAAGGCGCAATTCGTGTCACTCGACCCAAATTTTCTTCTAACCAGTCTTATGGCTGAAAAAATTCAGATTGTTCGTAGTATTCATTTAGTAGAGTACGAATAACTTATTGCAAGCACTGTCCCGATTGATTTTTTCGGGTAAATTTTCACCAGAACCCTCAATTTAGGGTAAAACAGACCTGTCACTGGCTGTAGTGACCTACTTGATACCACGATAAAGTTGCCAGAAATTCTTTTGTTCTACATTATTCTACCTTTTTGGCAACCAGCTGCATCTGTTCTTTCAATATATGAATATATTGTTTACAAGGGCAGATTATCTTGTGAAAATGGCATGGGCAAAGGTCTGTAACTGGTTTTCGGGTCATTGGTGTTACTGTAACTGAAATCGGAGCCAAAAAGCGAACGCTTAAATTAGAAACAAAGTTTTGCCACCAGGCGGCTTCTTTTCCAAGGGCGGGTAAACTTGAGATTCCATAAGAAGTGTTTTATGAAACTCTTTTCAGTATTTCAGTCATTTCTAGCTCCAAATTTTCAGCATATGTTTATTACCGGTCACTGGTGTTACGTGTCAGGATCAACATGTAGTGGCTCCCGAATAAAAATATTAACTGGTAATAAAGAAATGTGCGTATGAATTACAAAATCATTGTTCTTGGACCGTCACAACAATATACGAGGGAGCAACAATTAATTCCTTCCAAAATGTCAGTGGTGTTAGCTGTCAGTGGTGTTACTATTTGTAGGGTAACACCATTGACAATAATGATGATTTTGCTCCAAGTTTCAGTACAACTTGAATTTACCTTTCTTCCAAATAATACTAAGTTAAGGAGTCTTGTCATATACGTGTTTTGCCCCTAAATCGCTTTCACTCACAGCTGCATTTTTGCCTCTATGAACAAATTGGTCACTGTTGTTACACGAGGTCAGTGGTGTTACTCGAGGTCACTGGTGTTACCGGGTTGTCACTGGTGTTACATTTCAGTTAGATAACTATTTGAAGAAGAAGAAGCAGTTTTATCAGAAGGCTTTTCATATACCTGTTTTGCCCCTAAATATTCTTCACTTGCAACTGAATTTTTGCGTCTATGAACAAATTAATCAGTGGTACGTGTTACACGAGGTCAGTGGTGTTACCGAATTGTCAGTGGTGTTACGGATGCAAGAATGGTCTAGAAATTCAGAAACACTTGTTTAAATTGTCCCATATTTTGAAAAAGAAACAAACTCGATTTAGTTTAAAGTCAGCATCAAGAATAAATAGGTTTTATTATACAGAATCTACATGAATGGTTGATACATGCGGTCCAATTGGCTGATTTTGGTGAGCTAAGTAGCATAATTAGGATATTAAAAACAAACTTGTTTTCCTAACTTCAATATTTTTTCATCATTAGTCATAGTTACATGCAATCTATTGCCTAGCATGTGTATATCTTCCTATTTCTGTTATCTTATTGCTCAATATACTGATCATTCCTGTGTAACACCACTGACATGATTGAAGACAACTCCACCGTTAAGTGTTACGAAAAGTTTATTGTTCGGAATGTCTGCATTTATTGTACGCATTATAAAGAGTTTTGTCAATGGAGACTCTGTTGAAATCAAATTCTGTAGTCATTGGTGATGTTGATTTTGAGATATTTTCCCAAGTGAAAATGTGCCTTTCCGTGAGAATGACCCTTATGCGAGGCATGCCGAAAAAAGTGACTGGAACAGAATTTTTATAATTAGCCAAATTGGGTCTCCACAGACCAATACAGAACAGAACAATGGCGGAGCAGTGTCAGATTAAAGCGGAAGGGGAGCATACAATTGAGCAATATCTGATTGCTTCCTTGCTGTGTTGTGATTTCTCAGGAACTACTGGCGGGATCTTTGTTAAATTTGGTACACAGGTTCTCCTTGTCGTCTAGTTGTGCAAGATATCTTTTATGGTCTTCGAAAATCCAATATGGCCAACAGGCGGCCATCTTGGATTTTCCCATGCAACGTTGTTATCGTAATTTCTCGGGAAGTACTGCATGGATCTTTCTCAAATTTGGTACACAGGTTCCTTTTATGGTCTAGTTGTGCAAGATACCCTTTTCGGTCCGAATCGAAAATCCAATATGGCCACAAGGCGGCCATCTTAAATTTCCCCTTGAAACATTGTTATCGTGAATTCTCAGGAAATATTTCATGGATATTTCTGAAATTTGATACACAGGTCCCACCCGGGGCCTAGTAGTGCAAGATACCTTTTTTGGTCCAATTCGAAAATCCAAGTTACGCTTCAAATTAAGACGGTATTCTCGAGTTGTGACATTCCATCACAAGAGTCGGCAGATCAAACGGTGGGGCACATTCTATTGGCTATATAGAGAATATCCATACCTTCACCCTCCATATCAAGGAGTTCAAATAATTCAGAATTAAAATGTATTTCTTCAAATTTTAAATCAGTTTTCTTCAGTCCATGCAGTAGCAAGTGAACTGCTCCACCCTTTCGTCTGCCGGCGGGTCGGCTACATGAAGGGACGTCACTCTTGTGACTCAATATCACAACTCGACAACTGTAGACTACTGCATGTTTCGATCCAAAGGAGATAATCAGGATTCAGGCACTTTCGAAGTTTCAACATTACTGAGCAGACCGGATCCCTTCAGTATTAAAGGTCAACCCAAACGGAATTTTTCTTTGTCTAAAAATCCTAAAAAATCATAGTTCATACTTCACATTGTATGAAAAAAATATTGAAAAAATTCTAATCCGATCAGAAACACACGTAATATGAGAGCAAAGTGAGCTTTTTCACACTTTCACAGCTGGGTTGATGACGTCACGCAGGGCAATTGCCTGAGAAAAAATAGCGGATAACATGGAAAGCGAGTGCAAGTTAGAGCTCCGATTCAGATGTCGATTCGAGCGATATCAGCTCCTTAGATGGAAATATTTTTCGCCAAGAAGATGAAATAGACATAGAGGAGGATGATGCCGGGCAAAATAACATAACAGCTCCGACTCTGACAGTGACAACCATTCTGACAACGTGGACCTCGACGACGACAGGATTCGGAGAGATCGTTCGTTGAATACAGATTGGTTTGCAACTTGACTGGACACTTTATTATCGTCATCTATAAGACCAAATGTCAATATATTTCAACTGTATTGAATGTAGAACGATTCTGTGATGTAAAGAACGAGCACGTTTGTATTGTTGTTGTTGTTACTGGCCCAGACAGCCTATTCGAAGGGATAAACTCCGGGATTCGACAGAATGGACAGTAAACTGTTGATAACTCTACAGATATACGTCCGATTTGAATTCTGTTTGTTTTCCCATAATCCCCATGAAATACCAATTTCAGAATCATATAGTTTGATAAAAAACTTTGGACATTCATGGCGAAAAGTAAGCCGTGGTGAGTGGGTGTCGAAACGATGTGACGGATCGGCATTCACATTTGCTCAATTTTAGACAAATTACTTCAATCAAATTGAAATCGAATGATATTCCCACAATCTCAAATGTCAAAGGATTATGCAAGTATTATTATCACTTCTGTATCTACAGCCATTCACTCCAGTTGGTGTTCAGAACCAATAGGTGTTCAGAAAGAAAAAAACAAGAAAAGGTGACCGGTTTGCCCGATCACTGTACGACTTTGTCGTTGTCTGATCTACATGCACTCTCACACTGGTATACTGGACCCAGCCCCTGTTTCATAATGTAGTTTAAAGGGGAAACAAAAGGAAGTAAGTCTTCCTATTAAGCAATACTTGAAATAATTTTTTCATTTTTTTTTATTATTTTTTTTATTTACTTATCAAACGTATATATATTTAAGAAAGATCGTTTCATTATTATTAAATAGTACATATGAAATAGAGACTCATCCAGTCTAACTTGTAGGTGCTCAAGCAACAAATGCCACATCATGGATAGCATTCTGTGCGTTCATCGGGGACGCGAGAGCGAGCAGGGCGTGTACAGCCGTCTCCCTGCCCGAGGCCTCGCTTGCAGGCAAGGTTCGTTCAGCCGATGTCCGTGGTACGATTGCCCTCCTTGCCCGATTTCTTTGCCGTCACATTCTGATAGTTCTTAGGTTTGATAGTTGGAATAGCTGTTCTCTTTAGTTTTGGTTTGTATCCGAATTCAACTGCTACGCTGTAGAGGTCCTCGAATGATGTCTTTCTGTCAAAATGTGCTGAGCAAATTATACGAGTACTGGCTCGGGCCCTCTTTCCACACCCTCCTGTTGCGTACAAATTTCGTCCAATTTGCAGCGATTTTCTCGTCTTTAGGCCACAAATGAATACTAACTCTGTCATCTGTAGTAAAACTGCAACCTCCCACTACACAACGTCGCGGCATATTTAACAAATGATGCCCCGATCGATACTCCGAAAATCTCCAGAAATCAGCAGCTACTTATGACTGGTATACGGCTTTAACATAGAGAATACAAGACGGCTGTTCCCTCCGTGACGTCACAGCTGGAATTGACAGGAGAGCGATTTTCACCTTTCAAACGGCAATATCTCGCCAACCAGACACCACAAAATTATAAAAAAAATATCATTATTTCCAGAATCGAAAGGACTATTTTTCTATATTTTTGACCTCAGATCGTTTGGGTTGACCTTTAAGTAGTGTACCATCTTACTATTTTCGAGCGTGGTAAAGAGATATCTCAAACTAGCCCAGTAAACAGAACAGAATTAGCATTCGTTCCTAATTATAAAATCTTAAGTATGTTTCATAGCTCATGCCAAAGTGTCAAAGAGATTGGTCCTCGCTTCCAGTACCCAATGATGACACGTGCAAAAAAATAAATAAATAAAAATACTACAAAACAAAGGCGAAGTGTCCTCCGTACATGTACATTCACTTTCAGACTAACTTTGCTCATTTCTCTTGTATTATAACAACCGACATAAGTACAGTTTCTAGAAATCTTGAAACTCCTGAAACTTAGATTATATCTTGGTGTTTTTCAGTGTCCCTTTTCCGATCTTGTTTTCGCTTAGATTCGAAATTCTGTAAACAAAATTACAAATCAATCGTTTGTTCTAAGTAACAATGGACAAAAATATTCTCTAGTCATTAGCTTACAATTATCGGACAATGGTGGGCGCCAAGATCCTTCAGGATCTCTCGTTTTCAAAAGTAAGCTTACACATCCCATTGCATAGACCTGATGAATACATGTTCATGTATAGTTAGGAACAATAGGTGTGCAATTTTGAGCACGTTCTTGGTGTAACTTTGTGTGATGATATGTGAACAAACAAAGCTAATAACAATGCAAAGTAGGAGTAAATCTATCAATTCCAGCATGCAATGGGACACTAGCACTGTGGTAAACCTTCACATTTGTATGCAAATAAAAGAATGCAATGACAACTGTGTCCAAACATACTGTAATGCTCCATAATAATGTGCACTGGTAAAGACGGAGACATCACAAACTGATTCAAACTCACTTTTAATTAATATAGTAAGTTAAATGTGTGGACACAGATATGGTTGTGCAAAAACTTCAGGGTCAACGAGAATTTGATAGCAAAATTTAAGGAAATGGCATCTTTCATTTAAGGCGACACAAAAGTAAAAACTAACAGGGGTTCGGTACTGCGGGATTCCCCCGCCAGTTATTTTGATATTGTACTTCTGAAATAAAATATGTCACCAAACTATTAGTAAATACTATAAAGGAATATACTGTATGTGATTTGGTATGTATGACTATATACAAGGTACACTGCATCTCATGCCTAATAACAGGTTAGTATCACATACATGTATAAGTGATATAAAATTAAAAATTGAAATATGAGGGTATGGAGTTGGGCAATGCATTGAATGAGTGTAGCATGATGTAAGCTTCAGGAAAATGTGAGGATATGGGATCGGGCGAAGCTTAGTTTAGGTGAGGGATGGTGGGGCACAGTGCCCCGAGGGTAGGGACATGCTTCCATGGGTAGCGCATGGGTTGAATAAGTGTAGGATCATGTAAGCTGTAGGAAAATATGATGGTATGGGGTCGGCCAATGCTTAGTTTAGAAGATATAGGGTGGGGCTCGGTGCCCCAGGGGTGGGGACATGCTCCCGGGGTTAGTGGATGGGTTGAACAAGTGTACAGGATGATCTGAGCTCCCAAACTATATGAGAGTATGGGGTCGGGCAAAGCTTACTTTAGGAGATATGGGGTGGGACTCGGTGACCCAGGGATGGGGACCTGCTCCCCGAAGGTAGTGGATGGGTTGAATAAGTATAGCATGATTAAAGCTCCTGGACTTTATTCTAAGTCCAGCCTAAACAAACGAGAGATCCTGGAGGATCTTGGCGCCCACCATTGTCCGATAATTGTAAGCTAATGACTAGAGGATCTTTTTGTCGATTGTTACTAAGAACAAACGATTGATTTGTAATTTTGTTTACAGAATTTCGAATCTGAGCGAAAAAGATCGAAAAAGGCCACTGAAAAACACCAAGATATAATCTAAGTTTCAGGAGTTCCAAGATTTCTAGAAACTGTACTTATGTCGGTTGTTATAATATAAATGAGCAAAGTTAGTCTGAAAGTGAATGTACATGTACGGAGGATCCTTCGCCTTTGTTTTGTAGTATGGTATGGTACAATACTTAATACTGAAGGGATCCGGTCCATGCAGTAATGTTGAAAGTTCGAAAGTGCCTGAATCCTGATTATCTCCCTTGGATCGAAACATGCAGTAGTCTACAGTTGTCGAGTTGTGACGTTGAGTCACAAGAGTGACGTCCCTTCATGTAGCCGACCCGCCGGCAGACGAAAGGGTGGAGCAGTTCACTTGCTACTGCATGGACTAAAGAAAGCTGATTTAAAATTTGAAGAAATACCTTTTAATTCCGAATTATTTGAACTCCTTGATATGGAAGGTGAAGGTATGGATATTCTCTATAGTCAATATATAGAATATGCCCCACCGTTTGATCCGCCAACTCTTGTGATGCAACGTCACAACTCGAGAATACCGAATTAATTTGAAGCGTAACTTGGATTTTCGAATCGGACCAAAAAAGGTATCTTGCACTACTTAAGCCCCATGTGGGACCTGTGTACCAAATTTCAGAAAGATCCATGAAATATTTCCTGAGAATTCAAGGTAACAATGTTTCAAGGGGAAATTCAAGATGGCCGCCTTGTGGCCATATTGGATTTTCGATTCGGACCGAAAAATGTATCTTGCACAACTAGACCATAAGGGGAACCAAGGGGAGACCACCTGTGTACCAAATTTGAGAAAGATCCATGCAGTACTTCCTGAGAAATCACGATAACAAATTTGCATGGGAAAATCCAAGATGGCCGCCTGTTGGCCATATTGAAATTTTCAAATCGGACCAGAGAAGGTATCTTGCACAATTAGACGACAAGGTGAACCTGTGTACCAAATTTAACAAAGATCCATGCAGTAGTTCCTGAGAAATCGCAATAACAAAGTTTCATGGGGAAATCCAAGATGGCCGCCTGATGGACATATTGGATTTTGGAATCGGACCAGAAAAGGTATCTTGCACAATTGGACCACAAGGGGAACCTGTGTATCAAATTTGAGAAAGATCCAGGCAGTACTTCCTGAGAAATCATGATAACAAAATTTCATGGGGAAGTCTAAGATGGCCGCCTGGTGGCCATATTGGATTTTCGATTCGGACCGAAAAAGGCATCTTACATATCGAGACCCTAAGGGGAACCTGTGTACCAAAATTGAGAAAGATCCATGCAGTAGTTCCTGAGAAATGACGATAAAGTTTCATGGGGAAATCCAAGATGGCGGCCTGGTGGCCATACTGGATTTTCAAATCGTACCAAGAAAGGTATCTTGCACAACTAGATCCCAAGGGGAACCTGTGTACCAAATTTGAGAAAGATCCATTCAGTACTTCCTGAGAAATGACGATAAAGTTTCATGGGGAAATCCAATATGGCTGCCTGGTGGCCATATTGGTTTTTCGAATCGGACCGAAAAAGGTATCTTGCACAACTAGACCCCAAGGGGAACCTGTGTACCAAATTTTAGAAAGATCCATGCAGTAGTTCCTGAGAAATCGCGATAACAAGGTTTCATGGAGAAATCCAAGATGGCTGCCTTGTGGCCATATTGGATTTTCGAATCGGACCAAAAAAGGTTTCTTGCACAACTAGACCCCAAGGGGAACCTGTGTACCAAATTTGAGAAAGATCCATGCAGTAGTTCCTGAGAAATTGCAATAACAAGGTTTCATAGGGAAATCCAAGATGGCTGCCTGGTGGCCATATTGGATTTTCGAATCGGACCAAAAAAGGTATCTTGCACAACTAGACCCCAAGGGGAACCTGTGTACCAAATTTGAGAAAGATCCATGCAGTAGTTCCTGAGAAATCGCGATAACAAGGTTTCATGGGGAAATCCAAGATAGCTGCCTGGTGGCCATATTGGATTTTCGAATCGGACCAGAAAAGGTATCTTGCACAACTAGACCCCAAGGGGAACCTGTGTACCAAATTTGAGAAAGATCCATGCAGTAGTTCCTGAGAAATCGCGATAACAAGGTTTCATGGGGAAATCCAAGATGGCTGCCTGGTGGCCATATTGGATTTTCGAATCGGACCAAAAAGGTTTCTTGCACAACTAGACCCCAAGGGGAACCTGTGTACCAAATTTGAGAAAGATCCATGCAGTAGTTCCTGAGAAATCGCGATAACAAGAATTGTTTACGGACGGACTGACGGACCACGGACGAAAAGCAATTTGAACAGCCCACCATCTGGTGATGGTGGGCTAAAAACAGTAACCCAGAAAGCTTTCAGAGTCCAAAAGAAGTCAAAATTATTCTAAGTGCAGCCTAAACATAAAAAGTTAACCGGACACCGACACCAACACTTTTCCCCTCTCTCTCTCTCCCAATACCTCGCCTACTTCATATACGGCGAGCTAAAAACACTAACCTTCCAGCTTGAGTGTAACGTTGAGCTAAACATAAAAACTTAACCGGACACCGACACCAACACCGACACTGACACCGCCACTTTCCCCCTCTCTCTCCCAATACCTCGCCTACTTCGTATACGGCGAGCTAACCAGTACCTAAAGTGTATTAATATATTTATTTGTGGAAAATCTGACCATTTTGCAGTCGCTATATTACTCAGATGTACTGAATATCTTAGGATATTGTACGATATATTTTGTTTATCTTTCAGAGCTGGCAAGAATCAGAGTCATTAATCAGGAAAGTGTACCCCAATATTTCTGTAAGTATCAGGTCTGTTCTCTGTGCATTAAACACTATTGAAACACTACTCCTGGAATAACTAAGATTATTGAACCAGACATGGAAAACACTTAGCCTTTTGAACCAGACTCCTGGAATAACTAAGCTTATTGAACCAGACATGGATTAAATATGCAAATACATGTAGATCAGAAATAGTGTTAACCAGACCTGGAGTCTTAGTTTTGGAAAGTGATATGTATTACAGTCTGAATTCAGTTATCTAGCCTTTCAGTTCTCCCTAGCATGCCTCTATCTCCAAACTTAACCCTTTCCAATCTTTTACAATTCAAACCAAAGCACTTGTGCAATGGTTCGTCAGTTCATCAAGCATACACGTTTCAAAATAATTACAAACTAGAACCCAGTCTCATTCTGATAAGTACTATTTTGGTATGAAGCATGGCCATTCACAGTTTCCACTGGTTTCTGAGTTTAGCACAATGTAATTCTAGTATGTTTGTGGAATAACATTTTCATAGCATCCGAATGTGTACCTCCTACAGTCAGACACATCCTCTGATTGCACTGGGGTTTAAATCGCAGCATGCAACTTTTGTGCGCACGATTCTCAGCCAATCAGCATCGTCCGCTAGTAAATGAAGCGGAGTGGTCTCAGCACGTCACAGATAAACAAAGAGGTTTACAGTGTGTTCTTGTGTAATGATTTAGCATAAAATTAATTGTTTTACAGGATATTCTGCATTTCCCTTCTCTCATATGCAGATACATGTTTTCCATGTCTATCAAAATCGTTATAGAGACCGAATCAACATGTGTGCCACTTTTCTCTGCACAGTACAGTCAGAGGGTGTTGCACGGAGTGTTTAGGTTACAGTGACAATGGGAGAATAAATGAAGTGTTGTTTCACACAGGAATCGATATCTTTCATTATCATATATTTGACTAGATTCCTGTTTGTTTTTTGTTTTGACTGATCAGATTCAGGTGGTGCCAGAGAACAGCTCAATAAAGCCAGATTATCAACCCGAACGAGTCCGACTATGCATTGATGGAGAAGGGATGGTGACCAAAGTACCACGTATAGGCTGATCATGACAACTAGATCAACGGAAGGGGAGGGACTGGGCATTGAAAAACTAATGCCACAACTTAGAGGATTAGAAATGGAAAATAGCACAGGCATGTCATAGCTCATTTTAACCAACCAGAGCCTGAGTGCAATGATGTTCTGCTTTTCTGAACCACTGCCTCTTAAGATATACATATGCATTTAGATAGGCCAGATGGATGAATTTTGCTATAAAAATCAAACCAGTTGCTTAATATTTGAAGTCTAATATTTTGAGTAGCAAATTATTGTTTGCTAACACATACTGTAATTTCAGAATTGTATCTTTTGTACATCAAAAGATAGCATAATACCTAATCACTCCCATTCACCCCTGGTATGCCTGGGTTAGAGATCAACAGCAATTGGCAAGGGAGACTAACAGTTTGACAGTTGCCTCCAGGCCCACGCTTCCCTTTTCAACCTTTGAGTATTGCTTTGTTGGGTCACTTCTTCTCAGGAGGGACACAAGCATACCAACATTAGAGTGAGTGAGTGAATACAATTTAACATCGCTTTCAACTATATTTCAGTCCTATCACGACATTGGGTCCTATTCCTTTTCACACCCGGGAACCACACAGGTGGGGTCCTATTCCTTTTCACACCCAGGAACTCCTCAGTCGCCTCTTATGATAAGCTCTTTGAGGAGCTGAGGCTTATTCTTACCATGACCTGCTGTGTGCACAACGACATCCCAGGTCAATCCCCGGAAGTCCCACGAGGCGACCAACATTAGAAGTTCATTCATAACACAATGGGGGAGTTGCACTTTAATTCAAGTTGATCCCTGGACGCTGCTGTCTCGCCTCGATGGTAGTGGGCGGTACACATACACTGGCTGGCCGCATGAGCTCCAGTTAATTAATCTGGGTGCTTTGCTATGTCTTTAACCCAGAACATATTTTCAATCGACTGTAACTGAACTATTTGTGACCTGAAGCGACCAAAATTGTCATAATGTAAACTTAGTGCTCCTTTTCTGGAATAGAAGGAATATTTCATCCATATCATATTCACACCAATTATCTCAGAGCAGTTAGTTGAAAACCCGCCGCAGGTTTAGGGGAAGTCATGAGAATGAACCGGAGCTCGTGCACTGACCCACATGCTCGTGCACCTGTTGCCTCCATTGTGAATTCATAAACTAGCAATATACAATAATTGGTAAGACAGAATAATCACAGCTACAACTTGTATTAATTTAATGTATACACTCATAAGTACAAGTAGTTGCAAATGGGTATTGCTGGTATATCTGTTTCCATGGATACTTGGGATAACTGGTCTCATCTCCTCCTAAATTGTGCTCTGTCACAATCTCTGGAAGTATTGTTTACATTTATGTTGTTTATATACACTTTTATATTGATTTACATTCATAGAACCACTTTTAGCACAAGTTTATACATCAATTTTGTTGAGTACTTACAAAACCCCTATACACTTGAGATTTGTATTCCCACTTTTATGATTGTTTTGCTCTATTTAATACGTGTTAAGATTAATTTCCAACAGCTGTATGTGTTACATTTTTGTTTGAATTATAATAAGGAAGCATTCCATTAATTTGATGTACATTTTTTTCTATTTATATGACCATGCTGAACTGTTAATTTATTTTTGTGATACTTATTTATTCACAAGAATGGTTTCAATTGTATGTACTCATACTGTATATCTACTATTATGCTGATATTATTGACAATCATCAAAATGTATGGATCGAGATGCAAGCTAAATCATATGGGTAGTGACCAAAATTATTCTGCCAAAGAGAGTTCATTTTCTACATGTACCTTGACATTAAATTAAATGACATCAAATTATCAAGGCTTGAAATGAAAATATTCCTATTTTAAGCAGGTGAGCATTTATCCAGTTCAGAACACACAGTGTGTGCTTATATGTACTTGTGCTTCCAAAGTGATTGATTTCAAAACCTCACAACTCACAAAAAATTAATGATGGATTAAATAGGGTGCCTACTGTCAGACAATGATTTTTAGTCCAATATTTCTTCAACAATGTTCAGTAAAAGACTTTACTGGTCACTTCGCTGATATGTGTATCGAAGCTATTGAATGTATACAGGAGTTTCTTTTGTATTTGTGACCCGAACTGAATATTGGTGGTTGTGAAAACTGAAATATGTTGCATAGATCAGTCTGGAACGTGTACTATGAAGAGTTCTCTTAAGAGTGTGGCTATTCCTTTGTGTATTATACACCCCATGCTGCTTAAAACCACATGCAACCTCCAACTAAGGAATTCTAACTCTACTTCGTCAGGAGAAAAGGTTGATTCAGTGACCAGAAGTTTCAAAATCTTGACAAAAACGTGTCATTACGAAATGAAAATGTACTCAGTTCTTCCTATTGTTATGTTCAAATAAATTGATCTATGATGTTCATAAGATTCATTTCATTCACAGCTTGTCAAGAATTGATTTCAATTTTTTTTCATCATGCTACTACTCAAAGCCGTAATATTCTCAATCCTGTGACCCTGAAAAGTCATGAATGTACAGTGTTCCAGTACTTTGGGAACAAGGGTCGCAAATATTTGGGGGACTCACCACAAAAATACAGTGTTTCTTCCAATATATCCAGTAGTCCTGTTGTGAACTATCACTTGTGGTATATATGAGCCACAGGTTAAACAGAAATGGATGCAACCCATTAATGTCATATTGTGACAATGTCATATGCGATAGTGAACAAGTAATTTCAGTGCATTGATGAAATTCATTTATGTTAATCAAATCTTCTTACTATGTGTATTCACTGATATAGTATTACTATGTGTATTCACTGATATAGTATTACTATGTGTATTCACGGATATAGTATTAAGCAAATATTTTACTAGAATTGCGATATTTGGTGGGTTACTGTTAGAGTTGTGTATCAACGTTGTCAAAATAAACCATGTTATATGTCAAACTTATCCTTCTGATGTTCGTTTACATATCTTTTTCTCAACTGATCCCCAAGGGAAGCAAACCATCTTTACTTAACAATGGATTTCTGTCCTCTTAGATCAAACTATGCATATTCCTAGCTGAGAAAGAACTACTAAATATTTTTAAATAAAATAAAATGTTTATTTAATTCCCACAAATACAGCTACAAATACATTCATGTACCAGCACCTAATGAATTATGAATTCATAAATAATTAATAGTCATTTTACAATACAAAATGCAGTCCCTTCTTAGTCACTTTTACCAGATTTAACACCTTTATCTGTCAGAGTCAAGTAGTAAAATTTCAGCCAACAATAGGAGACCCCCAGAGCACAGTAGACGGATGTAAATAGTAAAGGTAAGAAAGGGAGTCTCTGTTGTAAGCCAGTCAGAGGGTGAACAATGTTAGAGAACAGTTCCAGAGGGATGATACCCATCACGTACAACCTCTCCACATTAGACAGTAATGGTAATCCTGGTAAACTCCATGGAAACCTGGAATTACAATGTAAAAGAACCATGAGTAGTCTGTACTCCTAAAATGTCATGTTAGCTATGCCCCCATAGCTAAAACATGTCAGCCAAAAATAGGTAAAATTGAACAAACTTTGCTCTTTCACATAGTAACCTCAAAATCGATAAGCCAAGAACTATTCCCCAATTATATCTTCATTCAGAAAGAGTAGTTAGATTTACATAGATGAAACTCCTTTAGCTGTTATATTTGTGAAGCCAAAATTAATTTCTGCAATCGTGCTCAAAAGAGCTGTTTTTCATCCAGACAAAATACCCAAGTTTTATGCCATAAAAGCTCAGGGTCGAAGGTGACATCGATGCATGTTAGACATTAGGATTTTGTCTGTTTATGCTTTTTCATTTTACAGTTCAGCATGGATTTTCAAAGATAAAATATGACCGCCTGAATCAAAATGATATTGTGATGCAATGTCAGGACTAATATGGTGACATTGAAAACATTAGATTTGTTTTGGTTCAAGGTGTAATATTTTAACTATATTAAAAAAGCCTTGCTAAATGTGTATGCAAGAAGTAAAAAAACCCAGACAAAAGCCCAATTTCAAAAAACATTTTACGTTACTTTGACATTTATAATCCAAAACTTGCTTTCAAGTTCTCATGCTGACAAGAAAATGTGACACACATGCACACACACATTCTTTATCTTCTGACCTGGGTCTGGCAGGGGACAATAAACTTACCCATAAAATTTCCCTAAACTTGCATAAGCATACATGATGTACATCAAGTACAAGCAGAGTTTGATTGGTGATTCTGGAATGAAAAGAAAATATCCTAAAATTTAAATATTCAATGTATCAAATACCAGCAGTAGGAAACCACGAATTTACCAAATATGCCTCTGTTTGTTACATGTGCTCTGCATAACAGTGTATAATATATACTACATGCATTCACAGGTATATTAGCCACATTTAGACAGCCTGCATTATAACACTGAATCCAGTTGAGCCGATACAATAACAGTACTATGAGAATAATAAATACAAACAAGCAGTAAACCTTACCAAATTGTGTGAAGAGTAATGGAAGGATAGAGTATTGGCCCACAGTGGACAGTACCAGGAATATCTGTGCATCCTTCTTTCTATCCAACACCAGCAGACTGAAAGCAGACAAGTGAGTGAATTTCATTTTCATCCAAACCAAAGGGCTTTGCTCAGTTTACACTGCTGGTATTGTACAGAATTGCATTTATTTCATCACAAATTTATTTCAATTTGAGCATAGGATTTATTTCAATTTAAGCATAGGAGTTATTCATGTAGTACCGCATCTTCTCCAGCCAAGTCGAGTACATCACGTTGCTCTGTACATCGCCTTGGCATACTTCTCTAGTAAAGCTGGATCGTGAATCCTCATTGATGAGTGGGATGCAGAGACAGCTTCCTGCATCCAATCACAATGTGTGTTACATAGCAGTTTCCCAAGATTGCGGCCCCCACTAAGAACGAGCGGTGTTGATTGTGCGGGGAAATTCTGCCAGAAAAAATCAGGAGAAGCATTTTCACGGCAACTTTCGGTGTTTCTGATCAATTAAATCAGATTTTGGGACGTGCTGCAAGGTCGAACGATAACGAATCGCCTTACGTGTGTGGTCGACATGAAATTAAAAGGGAACAACTCCTGAAGGCAAAGGGTCGCTCATTGTTAAAACTTCCACCAGGTGGCTCAGAGCAGTATTCCTCTGCCTCCAGCCAAGAATGTCAAGGCAGTGTAGAGAGCTTTGCGATGTAGTTGACTTGGCTGGTGAAGATGGTAGTACCGGTATGTACACAATTTCCCACCTCCATTTCATAATTACACAAACGTAGAATGCTTCTGAATTATAGATCCCACTGATGCTCATGTAGTAAATGGATGATCCCTTATATTTCAGCTGAAGAACGTACAGATATATCATTTTGCGATTCTTATCACCGAATTGAATATATTTCTATTCAGTCATGTCAGTGACACCATGGCGCTTTCAGTAATGCATACCTTAATGGAATGATAATAAGCAGTATTGCTTTTTCATGAACATGCCAACCAAACATGAATGAGCCAAATGCACAGAGCACCAAAGACCTGACAAAACTCTGTGGTCCATGCGGATACACCCACAAATGAAAGAGACTAGGCTGAAACAAAAGAGGAACAAAGGTTTCACAACAGTTTGTAGGGTCATTAGACATGTAATACATATCCAAGTTTCAGGGCAGTGGGGGTATTATATATGACAAACAAACAAACAAGCAAACACACACAGACATACACCCTAATGGCCTTAATTTCTGAGGACCAATCAGGACCTCTGCAGAAGTAAGCATTCAATGAGGAGCTGTAGTATGTGAAATCAGGTCTCAACATGAGGTAGCATCTAAACGGTGCACTAACCCCTCTGCCAGATGTTTTGGTCACTGTATATTGGTACACAATGAATCAAAAATATACATCTAAATGGATGAAAAATTTGGTTGAATACAGAAGATGATTTAGCAGTGACTTGTAAAAGATTAAAATATGTTGGAATGCAGTGTGGGATGCTGGATGCCACAAAATTGAGAAGTAAATACATGAATTTGTGTGAAGACAGAGGATAGTTAAAAGATGTGGATTTACCGAGTGTGAAGATGTAGATTTACTGAGTGTGGAGATGTGGATTTACAGAGTGTGAAGATGTAGATTTACTGAGTGTGAAGATGTAGATTTACTGTGTGTGAAGATGTAGATTTACTGAGTGTGAAGATATGGATTTACTGAGTGTGAAGATGTAGATTTACTGGGTGTGAAGATGTAGATTTACTGAGTGTGAAGATGTGGATTTACTGAGTGTGAAGATGTGGATTTACTGAGTGTGAAGATGTGGATTTACTGAGTGTGAAGAAGAGAACATGGCAATAAGCCATATAATTCAGAAATAAGACAGTTACAGTCTCTGATCTATTAGTATTGTTTTGAAAACTCGATATCATGTGAAATGGTGGTAAAAGACAGATTAAGTTGGATGGCATGTATCAGTTAGGCTTTTATAGCGTTCACGTCATCATACATTTATGAACATTTTATGTGATGTTGCCATGGAAACCACAAAAATCATTGCAATATACCCAAATTCAATAGGCTTGTGGTTGACCATGTATAGCATTGAACACTGGGATTTCCTGGATTTCAACTTCTTTATTAAACACAATGTTTCGCTACGTCTGCCCTTGCAGAACTTGAGAATGCTAAGGGCAGACTTAGCGAAACGTCGTGTTTGATAAAGAAGAAGTTGAAATCCAGTAAAAACCCAGCGTTCATACTTGTACTACTTCTATACGTCAAACCAAGTGACACTTCAAAATGTCATTCAAAAGTTACATGTACATGATGTATAGCATTCACAAGAAATGTTGATGACTGACAACTGGACATACATGCCGACAACAGGACCCCACAGCCTATTAGCGGTGGATACTTCATGTAGGAAGCTATTGTCTGAGTTTTTGTACAGCTGAAAAGGCTCAAGTGTAGACATATTGTTGTCCCGAGACTAGGATATATTGTATGCATTGTCTCGTGATTCTTACATGGAATATGAACCCTAATAGGCTGAGGGATAAAAAAACATGATCAAATCCAAGTACCTGCATATACATGTATAAGGCTTGGCATGAAGTGTCATGCAATAACAGAATGTAGATTCTCAACTGCGCCAGAGAAAATCAATAAATCCCAGATGCAAAATGGTGCAGGCTTTCAATATTATGTGTAGGTTATTTATGTTCTCATGATAAATGCATAAACAACCAGTAAACATGATAAGGCCAATAAAGAATCCTATGGAAGCTGAAAAGGCTTCATCAGATAGAACTGATCAATCATGGCACAGCTGTACATGTAACTGCACACTTCTCGAGGCTATTCCAATAAATGTGATAAATAGGCTGGCCGGGGGGGAGGCAGTGTATGGACGATTTGCATGATTTAGGTAGATATGGAAAGTGTTGTTTTGTTGGGTTGACAAGGGTTTGCCTCCTCTCCACCTTAGTACATATATGTAGTTTTCTGGATCAGCTCCTGTAAAACACCTGTTATAGCATTGATATTTCTCAGTACACTGATTCATGTTAAAATCTCACACTCCTCCCCAACCTCTCCTCTCTTATCATAACAATGAAGTACTTACCAGAACAGATAGAAATGTTATGATAAATGTTATAAGTGGTGATATAGAGGGCAGCACCATGTGGTCAAATTCTTGAACGAGACCACCTGTCATGGAGGCATTACCCACAGTGGACAGAGACAGTACACCAAGTCTTGTTCCTGTAAATATACACATGTGATAATCAAAGAATTCTTACAGAACAGCTCTCCTCAATGTATTTATGCTCCATTAAGGTGCTTTACGAAACACTCCATTTGATGTGACAGTTTGGGGTGTGTGTACTTCAATAGAGAGTTGCTGTGAGGTGCTCAAAGGGGCTGACTTTTGTGTTACACAAGACAGCAGCATTGGTATTGTCACATTGAATTGAATTGAACTTGGACCCAAGGCTAGCGTTACTTGGACTCAACTCAGATATCATTTCCCTCTGCATATCCCATAAACATGTCAAATCACAAGGCATCTATGAAGGATGAAATGTACAGGAGACAACACAACCAGGCACTCTTATACAAGAACCCTATGACAATTACTAATATAACAAGTATGGTATTTTTTGTCATTGAAAAATTTCTTTCATGTGTAATATTTTCTTTTGGCACTTAAACTGGACCTCATTGGGGACAAAATTCCTGAATAACTGCACCACATCCTATTTGATTTGTATCAGTCCATCTGTTAAGATTGACATGATTATCAGCCAGTTTTATGATTCATTGTTTAACCAATAGCAAAGCATATGAAAGATAACATACCTGCCAGAGCAGCGGCTTTATCTACCACATTATAGAGGGCCCAGAAGTTAGGAGCCCAGTAGGCATGACTTAAGCCTCGTTTGAATGGAAACAAACGAGATATTAACTGCTCCAGCTGACCCTGTTAATACACAAACATAGTAAGACAAGCTCACAACAACAAACAGTGCATATAAAAATATTGAACATTGAATATGTAATATTTGCACACTTAACAAGAAGTTTTGATAAAAGGATTAGTCCAATTAGCAATGCACCAGCTTGATTTATCATTTCAGATTATTTACTCTGTACTTCTGTTTCTTATGAATAATGTGGTCCACAATATCTGTTTTTCATTGGAAACAAGTCTTCACAGTCTATCACTGTAATACAGTAAATGAGCAACGTTTCCTACCTTATGACATTATTCACCAAGTGTTCAGTCATGAATGTGAACAAGTTGGGTTCATCTGTCCGTATGCTGAGAGATTCAATTATAATTTGCAGAAAGGACATGGAAGTATCTACTTAGTTCTGATGATTTCTTCAAAACAGTATGCTATGTAGTATGTCATGATTTCACTCACCATGTATACAAATGGACCAATAGAGAGTGTAAACACCGACAAGACGACCAGACCAAGAGCTATCAGCCGCAGAACAGAAAAACTTCGCCATGATAATCTACCATCTGTGAAGAGATTGGAAAATGATAACAATAATTTAATATTGAAAGAAATATAAACGTCAACCCCTGAAATTCTTTCCAAAAATGTTTGAATGTTACACAAAAGTCTTTGACTGATGACAAAGACTGGGCATTGTGTAATGAAAGATTGACCACTGTGATACGAGTACCCATGACATCTTACATAGGGGTGGTGTAACAGTATTTTAAAGCTTGAAATTTGAGTACAGAAAAAGGGAGTGAGTGAGTGAGTGAATACGTTTTAACGTCGTTTTCAACATTTTTTCAGCTATATCACGACAGGGAGGGGAGGGGAGGGGGAGGAGCGGGGGTACCTACTTGTAACAAAGCAGATCTAATGCTGCCATTTTATAGTGCTGTTCCACTGAAATATCATGCCATAGGCAGACATGACACCCCACTCCGTCACATTATACTGACACTGAATGAACCAGTCCTTGCTCTATCCTCTTAATGCTGAGCGGGAGCGAGGAAGCAACAAGTTCCATTTTTCAAGTCTGAGGTATGACCCGGCCTGGGATCGAACCCAGTACCTACCGCTTATGAGGCTGACGCTCTAACCATTAGGCCACCGCAGTGCGGTATACAGAAAAAGGCGAGTATGATGAGAACATTGTTGTTTGCACATATAACGCTCGAATACACAATATCACAGGGAATATAATAGGATCCATTATCCCTAGTGGTTCATCTGACATAGCGGAGTCATTCCAGACACCAGCCATTTTATTACTAGACTTTCCATATAGGATTTGCAACCTCGTGAATCTCCGAACATGCTCTTTGGTTGTTTCGAATTCAGATGTTTATATCCGTTTTTTATTTAAGAGACATTTAATTTTCGTCAGACTGTTCCCCAGTCTTTTCTTCATTGGAATATAACAAACTCCTACAAAGGTGGTCTCACATGTCTTCCATTCTTTGTTATTTTTAGCAGACAATTCAGGCCCGTAGCCAAGGGGGGTTTTCTGGGTTTGGGCAAATATTATATATTTGTCTCATATAAATGCCCTTTTCAAACGGAAGCGAACACCCTATTTGCCCTTTTCCCGTACAGCGAAACCCCTGATGTGCCCTTTTGGGGTGAAGACGAACCACCCCTCACTAAATTCTGGCTATGGCCCTGCAATTTAAGTATGTCACACAGAGCATGCTCTCGAGCAGGGGAGTATACAGACCTTAATAAGGAGGATGAAAGTTTATAACAATGACTCAAGCTGAATTCATGAATGGTATATATGGCATGCGAGAATAGATTTCAAGAGATGAATGCAGGTTTTTGCATGTAACACAAATTTCCAAGTGTGAAGAGATAACAGCCAGTTTACCTATTTACCTACTGTACTCTGGAAACAGTAACACCGGAGTAGATAGACAAAGTAAGCTGGTGCCACATATAGGTAAATATGTTTGAAGTTAAGCAAGGCTGCAAACCAGAAAGCACCTTCAATATTCCTGCCCTGCAAAGAAAATAAGAAATTCATCATAAATTTGACAAATGTATTCATGTTTCCAGTCAAACAGACTTGTAGAAAAGTTGGTTAGAAAAATTGGACAGGTTTTATATTTTAATATCAGACACTTAAAATAGGATATGACCAGTTTCTGTTAAAGGAAATAAAACTGTTAAAATGTGGTCACCCAGTACTTTTACAAGATAGATCAGGATTGTTTATACTCTGCATATTTGCAGGGTTATCTTGGTTCACTCTCTGTAGCAGCCAACTTCTTCTTTTTTTGTATATTTAGAAGCCAACACTTTGGAGTGGCTAATTGGACTGTTGATAGTCTTGTAATCAAGCAATCAATGGCAGTGAACTTCATTAGTTGGGTCCGTGGAGGTTTCCCCCCTCGCAGTGGCAGAAGATTTTGATAATTGCTATTTAAATTGATGGCCTGAGAGAGCGTCTAGAGATGGATTTTATTTTAAAGATTAACAGCAGGAATGTCTGTTTAAAGTCTATTTACACTCTTTGCTACATATGTATTACCGCGATAGTTTGAACTTCGAAGCAGAAATCTTCCGGGACGGTCGCTAACCGAGCCGATACGCGGATGTGGTGGAGAGCACATGAACAGATTTTGATAGTGAGAGCTGAAAAACATCATGGCAAACAAAATTATGCCCTCAGATGATCTAATAATATAAACGAATGGTGACAGTTGTTAACTTCACCTCCAGAGCTTCTACTTTCAGTTCTGTGGCCTGCGCTAGAAGAGCACTAAACACAAGGAACCTGGCTGGATGGACAGACTGTAGTCGCAGACTGTTAGATGGAAATGGAGTGCTATCATACCTCGGGAAGCCGGAAATTTTCCACGTGCTTCAGACAACCGTCAGGACATTGTCCTAATTCTGGCAATTGCCGTCTTTTCAAATGTGAATTTCCACATGTGTTTTCATTGATATTCACGAAGGGAAGACTTGGAGGGATATAAAGTAACATTTTAAACCTTTAGCTACAATTTTACTTCTTAACAAGCGGACCAAAAGGGGGATTATTTTTTTTCATTCAGTGGGAGGAATGGGTCCGTTGACGGACCCAAATAGACCCTAGCGGAATCCCTGCACTCATGCTATCTTAAATGAGGAGTTCTTACTCATGGTATCTTAAATGATGAGTTCTTACTCATGCTATCTTAAATGATGAGTTCTTACTCATGCTATCTTAAATGATGAGTTCTTACTCATGCTATCTTGCATCCTGCAGTTCAGTCTCTCATGTTTGTAAAATTTGCAACAGCTGTTGATCAATCTCCTAGATTTGTATTGATAACTGTATAGTGAGTGATTCACTCTTGTCGGCAGGTCTCTCCAATACAGTTTCATTTTCCAGTACTGATCGAGTGGTTGAAGCACAGAGTACTTAGTGGTTGAAGCACAGAGCACTTAGTGGTTGAAGCACAGAGCACTTAGTGGTTGAAGCACAGAGTACTGAGTGGTTGAAGCACAGAGCACTTAGTGGTTGAAGCACAGAGTACTGAGTGATTGAAGCACAGAGCACTGAATGTTGATGATATAAGCTAACATTATTCAAATAATCCCAGATTCGTGTGAGATCCATGCCAACCAAAACAAAATGACCTCAACCACAGGTTGAGAATATACACCTACCTCATAAATTCTGACAATCGACAGCAGCAATATTCCAGTTAAAAATCCATTATACTGAAAATGGATATCTTGTCACAATTAAGAAATCAGAGATTGAAGTGGATCTTTGTAAAAAATCTGGAAAAATACTATCCTAGCACTTTAGGCCGGGGTCCAGGGGCCGCCTAGGCCCCTGTAAGCTCTTGGGTCCTAGATGGCTGAAGAAGCATTCTAAGCGATTTCTGGGAAATAAAACTGCAGATTGTCATCTAAATTCAAGGCATTATTTTACATTGATTTTTTCCTTGTAACCAAATATTCCTACGAAGTAGGCTACAGATCGCAAATTGTCCGGTAATGAGTGAGTCAGTCAGTCCATCCGAATCCTTTCGTCGGCAAAATAAGGAGAACCGTTGACATTATAACCTTGATTTTTGGCATGAACGAGCATTAGGGCATTGTTACCAGCTAGTTCTGATCTGAAATAATTCTGATTAAAATTAGATTTATAATTAACACTTCAGTATATTGTTATAGATCATACGGAGAAAAGTCCGATCATTTAAGCGAGGGAAACATGACACCATGGAATTTGGGAACAGCCCTGGCATGCCTGGTGCTCTCTCGCTGTTGGATTCAACTGCAAGATCTGAGGACAGCGACCTCAATACAGCTGAGCGAACTATTTATAGACGGAGGCTGGTGAAACCCAGTATTAATGTGTTTAACTCCGAGTCTATTCAACTGCTTGATGTACCAGGGCCGGATCACTAAATGACCAGAACATTCACCAATATACTTTCATTTTTTGTGGCACGAACACATCGATGTAAATATATAAATACCCAGAATATAATCTTGCTCAATCTCACAAAAGGCATGTTATAAAGAGAACCTATGGCTGTTATGGAAGGTTGTACATGTACCATATTATGATGAAACGTACCGTAGGGGAGGGTCACATCATATCTCAATGAAAATGCGATCGAGTCCTAATGCCTACTCTACTTCATAGGTCCTGTGACGTTAGTCACACTGCTCATGTTTTCAGTACATAATTCAAATAATGGCCAAAAAGTTCCATCCATCAAAGCTAGCATGATGTAGATGCCACTCATACTGGAAGCAAATAAATTTGGCTCTGTGCACTCAACATCAGACTGGGGGGAAGCGAACAGACAGGGTAAGGTCCCATTAGATAAGTTTTCGAGTTTTTAGGTTTTTGCATGTTTAGAATGATTTTTCAAGTCAATCTTTCCAGTGGTCACGTATATTTTCCCTTCAGCCGCGACCATTTAAATTTGTTTTTAACTCCAGTTTCAAAGTCCTTGAGGTCAGTCGTCATGTCAACAATTTTCACATAGTCGATTTTAAATTATAAATACGTCTAACATTGTCAACAGTCGAGTGGGTCAAACAAACTTCGCTATAAAAGCTGGCGCCAACGAACACGAGGTAACATACTGCTTTCCGTTACATTCACGGGACGAGAACAACATTGGGCGTGTCGTGGCCGAGTGGTTAGGGTGTTTGACTCTGATCCGGAGTGCTACAGCTGGCGTGGGTTCGCGCCTCGCCAGTGACCGCTTACATATATACTCGCCTATTCACAAGGCGCTGGACTGATTCGGTGTCCAGGGTAAAATGGACTAATGGTGGAACTAGTTGCTACGCTAGACCTTCGCCAGCGGAGGCACTTGGGGAATAAAGTACTTGGGTGTCTTTCAGTGACCGCTATATAAATTCACTCACAGTAGTACATCGCATACACCGCTAGCCTAGGAAGCTCACATGGTTAGACTATCACAGTACTTTCAGGATGGTAGTTCGTCCAAATTGTAGAATTTTATAAATGTACTTTCAGGATAGTAGTTCCTAGAATTATATAATAAATGTTCACTTCACAGCACGATAGTTGAGCTATAAAAATGTTGAGTGGTTCCTAATTGATTGTATATTAATATGTACTCCGTAAGGAGATACCTCTCTCAAAGGGGGAAATTACGAACCGAACTTGAACTTGAACATGCCCTCGGCTACTGCAGACAGAGCGACAGTCAATCAGCAGCATTCTCTGACCTACTTAACAGTAAAGCTGCATACAAGCTGAGTCTAGTTTGGGAAACACCACTCTGCAGGGAGATCGCACTGCGCTGGAAATAATATAACGCCGATCACTCAGGAACTGGTTATTTCAAACTTATTAAAACCCCCGGAGGTACATAACTCGAATTTTAATCACATAATTTATATTTTGGGGGGATTCTCAAACCCAAGCTAAAAGATTTTTTGTTTGTTAGAATGGTTTAACGGAGGATCATTATCGACGAAAATAGCAACAACAACAACATGGTCGGGTGAGACAAAAAATCGAAAAATCCGGGAATTTTTGGGGGATTCTAAAAAATCCGGAAATCCGGTTCTCTGAGAAATATACATGTGTCATCCAAAAAATACTTTAATTAACTGAGAGAACTTACTTCAATTCACAAAACAGTATACTGTAATGACCTGTGAGATTTTCTCTTTTTTTTGTGGAAAAAGGTTTTCGTGAAAGATACTAGTTCTCCTGTGTTATTAGACTGGCATATATATGGATATTAAAGAGAGCTAAATTTTTCCGAAAACTGTTGTTCTAGTTAGCACCTGTCTCTGATGACGGGTGGCCAAAAACAAGTTGATATATAGAGCTTTAATTTATAGTTCACAAAGACAATTCACTAGCAACACATTAGTTAATGAAACTCCAGTTAACTTGGCAAAAACTCAGTAACATTATTGAGATAGTGTCATATAATCAGGCCTACCAGTACATGCCAGCTGAACATTTTTAATATTTTATGTTACTCATTAAAATCCTACAAGCTCCAGTTGTTCACCTTCAATAAATTCAGAGAAAATTCTTTGTAGGCACAACCATTAAAGTGAACGTAAAGGCTGCGACAACACACGCACTGCGTGGAAGAACTATATTAAAAGTATCATTTGGCAGCAACAAATATTTTTTGTGATTTTTTCCCTTCCAAACAAAAAATTCCAAACACGGGAATTATTGACTGATGCAACGAGCGACTGGAGTCGGCCATAACAGTTTATTCATTAGCCTTGCGCCAATGAAAACGCTTGTACGGAGCACGTGATATTTTCCTGTGACGTAGTATCACTTTGTTTTGGCATCGCTGTAGCACGAATTGTAATTGCGGTGGTGGAGAGCTCGGCTGTTTCAAGCGTGTTTTGATTGTGTTGCGTGTCTCCAGCAAGTGTTTACTGACCTGAAACGTTCGATGAACTACTCACTACTTTCGTCGACATCGGAGCGTTTTGGTTCAAACTGGTAACCCTGTAAACCTTCATTTGTCTCTTCGTCAGAACTTGAAGTCAGGCTAGCCTCCTCGTGCGTCGCTATGTTTACATGCTTTCTGCGCTTTCTAACTCCACGAAGTAAAGAGCTCCGAAGTGATACGACGTCACTGCTCTGAGTGAGATAGCCAGCATGGCGGCAACCGGGGAACAATAATACAACGGAGATAATTTCGTTCGTACTCGGTGCAAAAAAATCCCCAAAAATATTTGTTGCTGCTATTTCAGTATTTCAATGTAGCTCTTTCCCACAGAGTGCATGTTGCCTCAGCCTTTACGTTCACTTTAAGGTAATTCCTGTCAACAATAAGGCATCCACAATATTCTAATATAAAGTGACAATTGTGAAAATGCTTGTTTCCTAAATAACAAGCTGTACAAAGGATACGATCAATGATGAGTAAACCACAGTTTCCCATCAGCAGTATAGCTAGAATTAAATATGGTGTCTCAAAGATGTCAGTCAGCCCTGCTTTCCTCTTAGATCTAAGGCACTTCATACAAAACCTGCACACAAAAGATGAAAAAGAGAAGTCAAGCACCCATCAGATGAAATCTTTCCAATCTTCACAATAATCTTTCTCACATTACGTGTATCTCTTTGAACCAATATTTAATACCTTGTGTGAATCAAGCAACAGGAACTGTCATCATGAAACAAGTCTCGTACTTGTTGAATGCATCAATTGGATCTATAAACTTCATCCAAGATGATAAACAGATACAGTAACTCCCCTAATAATTTGATCACAGGAAGTGACATCTGCCATCACAAACTAGACGGTGATCAAATATTGGTAAAATGGTGCACAATCTTGTAGATAATCTATTATTCCTTTGTTATTTCAATGATTTTAGAGGGTGATCAAATTTATCAGAACAGTCGACTGAATTTTGTCCGTATAATTTGGGGGTGATTCCAATTTCAATTGGGGGATTGATTACTAGAGAAATTACCATATCGATATCACTTTCCATTCACATTGACTTGAAAGTGTCTGACCAGCAAATAACCCTTGTGGTGGATTTATGATAGAGTGCTCTCCCTTTCAGTTTGACAATCATCCCGATATATAATGACTATTGCCAAATTTGGGTGTCATGAAAACTGACCTTGACACATGTATGCTAATGGCTTACAGTGGTAAAAGATTTACCATATTTTCAGTTCACTAGATTTAACATCTGCTTTTGATTATTTCATGCACGAATGAGAAGTGTTCGCATAATAACACAAATCTTCGTCAGAATAGACAAAGAGATGATCAGTGAAGATCAACATACTCTCTGACAGTATAGATGCAGAGGGCATTAGTGAAGATGAACTTTCTCTCTGACAGTATAGATGAAGAGATACGTGACAATGAACTTACTCTCTAGTACCATAGTTGAGGAGATCAATGAAGATCCATTTTCTCCCCGGCAGCATAGATGCGGAGTAGATCATTGAAGATAAACTTACTCACTGGCAGTGCAGCATAGACGAAAAAGATACTAGTGAAAGTGAGCTTATTCCCTGACAGCACCAACAAGCAGTGAAGATGAACTCAATCCTGGCAGCATAGATGATGAGATCAGTGAAGATGTGCTTACTCTACTGATGAAGAGATCAGTGAAGATGAACTTACTCTCTAGCAGCATAGAAGAAGAGGAGATTAATGAAGAAGAACTTACTCTCTGGCAGCATAGATGAAGAGGATATTAGTGAAGATGAACTCACTCCCTGGCAGCATAAACAGGGAGGAGATCAGTGAAGATGAACCTACTCTTTGGCAGCAAAGAAGAGGAGATTAGTTAAGATGGCAGCACAGACGAAGAGGAAATTAGCGAAGATGAACTTACTGCCTGGCAGCATAGATGAAGAGATCAGTGAAGATGAACTTAATGACTGGCAGCATAGATGAAGAGGAGATTATTGAAGATGAAGATGAACTTATTCTCTGGCAGCATAGATGAAGAGATCAGTGAAGATGAACTTACTCTCTGGCAGCATAGATGAAGAGATCAGTGAAGATGAACTTACTCTCTGGCAGCATAGATGAAGAGGTAAGTGAAGATGAACTTACTCTCTGGCAGCATAGATGAAGAGATCAGTGAAGATGAACTTACTCTCTGGCAGCATAGATGAAGAGGTAAGTGAAGATGAACTTACTCTCTGGCAGCATAGATGAAGAGATCAGTGAAGATGAACTTACTCTCTGGCAGCATAGATGAAGAGATCAGTGAAGATGAACTTACTCTCTGGCAGCATAGATGAAGAGGTAAGTGAAGATGAACTTACTCTCTGGCAGCATAGATGAAGAGATCAGTGAAGATGAACTTACTCTCTGGCAGCATAGATGAAGAGGTAAGTGAAGATGAACTTACTCTCTGGCAGCATAGATGAAGAGATCAGTGAAGATGAACTTACTCTCTGGCAGCATAGATGAAGAGATCAGTGAAGATGAACTTACTCTCTGGCAGCATAGATGAAGAGGTAAGTGAAGATGAACTTACTCTCTGGCAACATAGATGAAGAGATCAGTGAAGATGCACTTACTCTCTGGCAGCATAGATGAAGAGGTAAGCGAAGATGAGCTTACTCTCTGGCAGCATAGATGAAGAGATCAGTGAAGATGAACTTACTCTCTGGCAGCATAGATGAAGAGATCAGTGAAGATGAACTTACTCTCTGGCAGCATAGATGAAGAGGTAAGTGAAGATGAACTAACTCTCTGGCAGCATAGATGAAGAGATCAGTGAAGATGAACTTACTCTCTGGCAGCATAGATGAAGAGGTAAGTGAAGATGAACTTACTCTCTGGCAGCGTAAATGAAGAGGAGATCAGTGAAGATAACCGAGAGCCTTTGGAAGAGTGTTGTCGCTGGACTGGAATAGTCGAGATTGGACACGACAAGCATTCCATCATCAAAATAACTGGCTACCTGGGACAGGAGAAACTCAAACCAGGCAAAAAATGGAGGATAGTCCAGCGTCCACTCTGAAGTAGCCTGAAATGTTGAGAACAGCAAAGAACATGTTCAACCGTGGTGGGATTATAATATGTAGGCCTGAAGATATAAATATCAAAATGCTGTTGTTCCATGTTTTCTTAATGTAATATGTGAACTGAATAGTTTACTCTACACATACAATCTGTGGTTGAGGCAAAGTGGACGAAAGTTATATTCAAAAAGGGGTAGACATAAGTAGTACAACCCTAACAATTAGCCACGACATTCAACAATTGTTCATGTAAATGCTGTGGAATAATCAGTTCACCTCAGCCATTATTAACATGGTGTTAAATGAGAGTTACTTGATGCTGCATGATATTCGACAATGAGATTCTTAATTGTGAGGGCTGTAGTACTTTGGCCTTCATGTAACCACTTCCATATATTAAGTGCCCTGTAATAAGTTAGTTGGAGGACACAAAATGACATAAGTGATAAATAAGATTTGAAAGATGTAAGCTGACAAAGCTAGCAAAAAAAAAAAAAAAAAGTTAGAACAATCAATATTACCTCATAATACCATTTGGTCACAGGTAAACTGTGTGTGATTGCCAACCAATTTCTGTGGACTTCAAAATCAGTTGAATGACTGTAAAAATGAAGTGATGGATGTAGAATGAATAGTTAGTCTTACTTCATAAAAGTTCTGATTACCTTCAATTCACTGAAATCAACAAATATGAAAAAGATTATTAGAACAACTGCCAACAATTGATATTATATTTACAACATTAGTCACTGTGGCCAAAGCAAGTTTGCATTTGTGGTACATAATATTGTCTCATTAAGGAAAAGCAGGCTTTCTGATATGAGGGGGGTGGTCTAGGCTAAAGCACAGGAGGGCATGCCTCAAATCAGAAGTCCTGGGAAAGGGTGACCCACAAGATTTGGACATTTTTTGCCAAGTCAATCAAAAGTTCCAAAAAAGGCACCAAGTTACCAAACTGACATGATTTCATGCCAGGAGGATAATAAACACCATAATATATAGGAAAATATTACTATTTCCTCGAAATGACTGGAAAAACTGTTGCACAAAATTGAGCAATAAATGTAGCGCATTTTTTAAAGTGAAATTTTGATAATAAACAAATATGACTGTTTTACTAATCACTTGATTGAGGGTCAACCATGAAGAGTTACTTGAATTTGTTAGAATGTAGAATGCTACACGTGATCAAGCACACAGCATTATTCAGAATAATGGCATTTTACTTTTCTTCAGGCTCAGTTGGACTTTTTCTGGCTTCGCAGCATCAACACTTTGCACAAAACTGAACACCTGTCAATTAAAGTCAAGCTCATTGACCTTGACGAGCAGTGACCGGTCGTTTATGTGTTGTTATTTTTGAGTCACACAAGGAACAGAGTTTAACTGATCCAAGAATGCACTGTCCTGATTATCTATTTGCTATCAGAAAATGCCACCACAGGTTGCGATTATTCTCTGGAACTATTCCACTGAATGGGCTACCCTCCAAATACAATATAATTTCTTGTCCATTGTTCGATGATACCCTTTATTTAGAAAACCTTTCATTTCCATCTGTCCTTGCCAGAAAATAAAAATCTTGGGCTCTCGTGAGACTTCTCAAGATGTTTTGTCTTTCTTCCTTTGAGCGAAATAGTTCATTAATACAGGGGCAAATACAGTTTTCTAATTTGGGCACCCTTTCTAGCCCTCTAATTTGGGCTAAATTAAGGTCCTTGAGTGGAATTACATGTTATGAGATCCTGGATGTCTACAAAGTCCTCAAACAGATTTGTGTTGGTCTGAACAGAACACAGAATGCCCAGATGGTCAATTCTTTTTCAATCCTGGAAGAAATCAAAAAGTCTGTAATTTGGGCTTTTTGGAGACGAGCTGTAATTTGGGCGCCTTTAAAGGGTAGCAAAACAGCCCTGTATTTGCCTCTGTAATAGATTGAAAGGAAAAGTGTTCCTCATCAAGGAAACCATCACATAAAGCAGTCTGTTTACAAAATATGTGCACAATAGGCATCAGTTGCGATTGTCGAGCGGAACAGGTAGAAAAAATATTTGACATTTCAAATGTATTTGAAACAACCACATTATCACGGAGTAACAACAAGTGCGTTCTTCATAGTGAGGTGGCTTAGCATAAAGATCATGACACGCTGGTCCAAAGCACCAAACTTGGCACATTCATCACTTGAGGCATACATAACAATATCAGAAAGGATGCCCCTAATATGATTTGTTACAAAGACACAAAGTGCCAGCTCTCAACAATTGCGAGCATCAGAGAAAAGTTTATTGGGAAGGGCTGGGGTGGGGGCGCAGGGGTGAAGCTGAATCCACCGATAACAACTGAACATAGGAACCTTCCTATTCAATATCATTTTTCCTAATGGTGTACATGTAGAATCAGCATATAATTGCGCTGAACTATGTGCATGTAAATTACACATGTAAATGTAATGGTCTTGGCACCCAGTGGGAATTTATAGGCCCCTTCCCCCAATCTGCCTCTGAAGCTGAAACCATCCTATGCACTCTCAATCAGGTCAATAGCGATGGATAGAATACACGTGTTATTTTAATGTTAATTTCATGTCCGTGTCCTTGAATTTGCATTAAGTGCACTTTTCAATCCTTTTCCTGTGTCTATTCACTCTCTCAGATCACTATAGCTATCCTAACAATTTTTTAACCAAGAAAAGATTGTGGACCCCTATTTTCACCCTTGGTGATCTCACAGATATCCTGAGAAAGTCCCATGAACATTCAACCAAAGCTGTGGCCATTCAATTGTAATATATAGACTTCAGTGCTAAAACATGTAAATTGAATGTTGCATGTTCTCAGTCCCCATTGGGCATTAAATACCCTTTTGATTTCTTCTTGGTTTTAGAGCCCTTCTCTGACCATATAGCTCTGCTACCTATGATATTCTGATGTTATTTCACGGCCTTCCAGAAAAATACTCCTGCGTAACATGCCCTTTTGGGGATTTGTGTTTTTAGGTTCACCCTCACTGACTCCAACACTCTTCAGATGAAGTTTCGTACCATTCCATCCAAAACTGCTGTCAAGTAAACAAACAGAGACGTGTAGAACTAAACACGAGTCCCCAGCCCATGTAACACTTGTTAATCCAGCTTTTCATCTCTCAAGCTTGAAAGTAGAAAGATTGAAAAACCCAACCCATTTCTTGTATTCCAGCTTTCTATCTTGCAAAATTGAAAATAGGAAGATTTATAGCTTGCACAACTCCTGTATTCCTGCTTTCCATCTGGCAAGATGGAAAGTTCGACGTCGCTCCCATATGCCAGCTTTTCAACTTGCAAAATCAAAAATATAGAAAGGAAGCCTTTTACAGCTTCTACATGTATATTTTGTATTTTAAATGAAATAGAAATATACCATCTCATTTCTCCTAATATTCAACGTTTTCTTTTAACGACATCACATGCAGTTTACTTGTAACCTGGTACCGGTGCGATACAAAAGTTTTAGGCCTCTGGAGAAGATTGTTAATTTCAAAGAGATGAATGTGATAGTAAAATTGAAAAGTATTGTCGTGAAATGGGGCTAGGCCCATCACCTTAGTAAAGTAGGCCTATCGCTTGCATCTGCATAGTTAGCTTAATTTTTGTATTACATAAATACATTTCGAAACACAAAAAATGAAAACGATGTCGAGATTTGGATCATTCTGTTCTAAATTTTGACAGATTGAAGGGATCGTTGAGAGCTTTTCATCTATCATTCTTTCATTTTTTAGATGGAAAGGTAGAATATGGGAGCAGTCTTGGGCATTTCCATCCCATTTTCCATTTTACGAGCTGGAAAGCGAATTGTCAAGTTTTACATGGATAAGGAGCGATCGTTTCCTTTTACTCAGGCGATTTAAACCTAATTGCTATAGGTGGTTTCAGCCACCCCCGTCCCTTCCCAGAGAACTTTTCCCTGGTGCTCCAAAATGAAGAAACGTTGAGAGCTGTAACTTAATGCAGTTATAGCTTATGATATTGGGGTTATTTTGAGCCTATTGCGTAATAAATTCAAAATGGATGACATTGGGGTGTAACTGCAGAGTTCTGTTTTCATCATATTCATTCAAAATTAATGCGTTTTTCTTCGTAAAGGTGCCTAAAAGTATTTTATCTCAAATAAGATGATTATTTACTAACTTATCAGGCAGTTTCAGTGAAGAAAATTGCACAAATAACAAGAGCCCAAGGGGCTTCAATATACGCCCACATATCTGGAATTACATTGATCCAAATTTCAAGGTTGTTCAATAGCCTTGATTCCAATTGGTAGCTAGCCTACAATTTTGTGCTTCTGAGAATGTAATGTTAATGGATGAATGGACAGAACGCAACATCGCATTACACGACTTCATCTTCTGTGACTTTTAATGATTACTTGATTTTGGGATCACAGTGACCTTGACCTTTGACCCACATTTTGATATGTAGCACATGTCCCTCAATGTATCTACTGGCAGAAAAAAAGTTATTTTTTAATGATTTCCTGATTATGGGATCAGTGACCTTGACCTTTGACCTTGACCAAAATTTGGTACACGACATCATCTTCCCTCTGTATCAATGGACACAAAAAAATCATGATTTGTACGAATTTCACGATTTTAGGGGTAGGTGATCTCGATGTTCGGCCTTGACCTACATTTTGGTATGTGCTACATCATGTTCCCCTAATGTATCTATCTTGACTATTGACCTTGACCTAAATTTTGGTAGATGACAAATCGTCTCCCCGTAATTTCTCAATGGACACAAAAAATCATGATTTTTAACAATTTCTCGATTTCGGGGTCACAGTGACCTTGACCTTTGACCAGGTGACTTGACCTACATTTTGGTATGTGACACATCGTGTCCCCCTGATGTATCTACTGACAGAAAAACATGTTATTTTTGATAATTTCCTGATTTTGAGGTCACAGTGATCTTTGCCCTTTGACCTTGACCTAATTTTTGGTATGCGACATTTTATTTCGTCCTATTGAATCCACTTACAAAAAATTTGAAATTTTTTATGATTTCCTGATTTTTAGGTCACACTGACCTTTGACCTTGATTCTGGGGTCTCAATGACCTTGACTATTGACCTGGATCTAAATTTCGGTACATGACGAAACAGCTCTCCGTAATTTCTCAATGGACTCAAAAAATCATGATTTTTAACAATTTCACAATTTTGGGGTCACAGTGACCTAGACCTTTGACCTTGACCTACATTTTGGTAGGTAACACATCGTGTCCCCCTAATGTATCTACTGACACAAAAAAAATGTTATTTTTAATAGTATCCTGATTTTGAGGTCACAGTGACCTTTGACCTAGACCTATTTTTCGGTATGCGACACTTCATTTCTCCCTATTGAATCCACTCACAAAAAATTAGAAATTTTTAATGATTTCCTGATTTTTCTGTCACACTGACCTTTGACTTCTGCCCTCGACCTACAGTTGGTATGCAAGACATCGTTCCCCCCTAGGGCATGCACTCATCAAAAATTAGAACTGTATATAGAAAACTGTCAATGATCAATGATTTCCTGATTTTAGGCAACAGTGATCTTTGACCTCTGACCTCGACCTCAATTTTGGTATACAACACATTGTCTCCACCTAGTGTATCCACTCATGAAAAATTGCAACTGTGGATAGAAAACGTTCACAGATATAGACCGGACACGAATACTGCAGTGATTTCCTGTTCTTTAGGCTAGTGACCTTTGACCACTGACCGTGACCTTCATTTTGATACACTAAACACATCGTCTCCCCGTAGGGTATCCACTCACCCAAAATTAGAACTGTAGATAGAAAACTGTCCCAGTTATAGACCGGACACGAGGGACGGACAGATGGACAGACAGACAGACGGACGAACAGACAGACGGACGGACGGACGGAAACCGCCATCACATAATATGTCCGCCTTTTGGACTTTGTGACATTTTCTGGTAGTGCTTGAACCAGTGATATAGTGTGGCATGTTTCAACTTCACAGCCTGAAGAATAACAAAAATAACGAAGCTATTGAGAGGCTAACTATTCTTTGAATAATAATATTGCCCCTCAGATGCTCTTTTGGGGGCTAGAGCACATCACAGTGCCCAGAGCCAAGGGCACCCCTTCTGATATTGTTCTATATGCCTCAAGTGATGGGTGTGCCAATTTTGGTGCTTTGGACCAGCGTGTCACTGAGCCATCTCACTGTCATTTCAGCGTGAAAAAAAGATAGAAAATGTTGAATCTGCTTCATTGATGACATTGAAAGTATCGAAGATCCCAAGTATGGCTTCATTAATGGATACAGTAATTCCCCTAATAATTCGATCACCGGAAGTCCAGCAAATATGGCTTATATCTGGAAATATTCTTGATGGCACCAGCTACAAAGTGTCCCATTTTGTCATTATATATTGCTTTTCTTTAATTTGAATGAGGAATGGGAATGTTACTTTTTCTCTGTGTTTGAATAACAGAGTTGAAAAAGTGAACTTCCTGTGATTGAATTATTAGGGGAATTACCGTAGTTACAGTTCAGAAAGCATATCTCAGATGATTATTTTTTATGAAAACTTACCAACTACTAATAGTACTATCATTTGAAGGGGCACATTTTAAAAAGAAGTCGCTATTTGCTAAATGCACTGTTTTCGAATCGATTGTTTGACCACATGCACCTGTTTATACTTAACAGTGTCAAGTAGTTTATCAGAGAAAGCCCTCAAGCAAATGATGTTTCAACTTTAATCAGGAGTAAAACAGTCAAGTGTACTTTTTACTTTATATTCAGTTTTGCTGCACAAAGTAAGTTTTTTGTGACAGTTGAACGAAATAGTTGTAATTCTTGGTGTTGTACCGTGTTTACTATCATTCTGACACACAAATATGTCAGACTGATAACCTCTGTTGAGGGATTATTTGTGGTAACTAACAATTCATATAGGCAAAAGTTTTTTGTATTTTTAGTCTTTGCAAAGTCTTGAGTAGAGGGTATCACATTGGCATGCACGCAAATATCAGAAATCATGTTCATTTAGCTGGAGTCCGTGAAGAGGAGAAGGCCAGGGTACTGGGGCCGATTTCATGAAACCTCGATTTCATGAAACCTCACTCGAGGGAATTTCGGAATTGAAAGTTCAAATGCACTTGAAAACCTCTCTTGACTTGAGTTTTTGCCTTTCATGAAATTTCACATGAACCTGAAATCATACTGAGAGTTAAAGTGTTGTCGGACCTCCCTTGAAAACCACAATTGAAATAAAAATGTTCTTGAAATGACCAATATGAAAGGAGATGGTGTCGAAAACCAAGTTTTTGCCATGTGCCCATGCATCATAATGCATACGTGTATGGGCATAGCCTTATAAGATGTCAAGTGGAAGCTTTGTACAAAGCACAAGAATGGAAACATTTTATCAACAATTTCTCCGGCCTCCTGGATTTTCTATAGACGCCATGTTTGTGTGATGCGCATGTGACGAACATGTTGTTCTGTTCATCACATGATGATGCGCATTACACAAACATGGCGTCGATCGAAAATCCAGGAGACCGGAGAAATTGTTGATAAAATGTTTCCATTCTTGTGCTTTGTACAAGGCATGTAAACACCCCAATGACAACATTCACCCAAAGTTAGGTGATCCTAGAACGGAAAGGACATATTCAGGGGAATGTAAGAGGTTTGAAAGTAAGTATTTTGGTGAACGTTTCTTCTTTATTATTTTCACTTTCAACTGCCGACATAAGACGTCAAGGCTTCCGCTTGACGTCTTAGAAGGCTAGTATGGTCATTGTTCTTCATCTCACAGATCCAAAAATGGCACAGACATATTTATTTGACACCTGAAATTCTACTGATCGGCTCCTGTGCATCAAGTCATTTGAGCATACACTTGATTCTGCTAGGGTACTATTTATTACCAAACCACACAAGAGTTCCAAAAAGGTCACTTCAAACATCACTTGACTAAGTGCGACCAAAAACGTTTGGTGAAATAATAGCGAGCGGAGCGCGGCTGCAAAAAGTTTGAAGAAAACATTTCATATGGACTGAAGTGATGGACTGGAGTTCACCTCAAAATCAAATTAGTTCAAAATTGTCCCTAACCTGAAGCTAGGGAGAGTATGTTTCAATTTAAACTTTCAAAGTTTACATTCAAAATTAATAATGAACTTTTCGAAAATTCCTGAAACTTCAGTATGTTTTATAAACTAGACACCCTCCGATAATACCTGAAAATTGCACACCAGAGATAGGCCTACATTTTTTTTAAATTTATTTACGGCAATTTATTTGTATGTCCACATTTTAATGACATGGGAACCATACCCCAGTTACAGATGAGAAGGAGGGGGAAGCCCCCCGCCCCCCCTCTATATATTTTGCTATCCCTAAGGCTAGTCCTGAAAATTACCACACTATATCTGTGGGTCAAGCTCTACCAAAAAATGTGAAAACAAACCAAAGAAAAAAACAAGATTGCCACCATGATGACGTCACAGTGACATCATTTTCAAAACAGATATTTTTAGACGATTTTTTGTCATTCCCCATTATAGACACAAATGAATTTTAAATATCAATATCCAATATGGTTAATTATGGTTTATGTCTTGTTTATCTATAACTTTATAGATTATAATCATAGCCATTACAAGGTTGTTTCTGTCCATTATAGTAAAAGCTTTCTTCCATTAATATTTTATCATTCAAAATTATTCATTAAAATATGTAATTATAATTATTCTATCAATTCCTTAAATTGAGTTAAAATGTATAAAGAACAATATCCCAATGTTGATAACAGACAATGAAATGATTTAGTCGATTGGTTTTACAGTCGCACATAGAACTATTTTGACATATCTGGTAAATCTATTGGCTGTAAATGTTTGCAAATATTGTTTCCATTTGGCAGATAAAGTAGTAGTTTCGTCTTTATGATCAGATCTGTCTATTAATCAAGATCTATTCACTTCAGTCTCAACTTTTGAACATGTCTATTACAAGGCAGGGCTCGAATTGGCGGCCTGCAAATTGCAATTTGCAGGCCAAATTTGAGGTGTTGCAGGCCATGTGAAAATTCGCCTGCAAAAAAAAAAAAAAAAAAAAAAAATTGCAGGTCATAATTTCTGTGGCAGAAATTGTTATTATCTTCTGTTCAGTGGATATTCTGGAGATCATTTTCGTCGACGGCATGTCCAAAAGGTAGAAAACTTTTCATCTTTTTCAACACAAAATACATCGTCGTGGTCGAGTTCAGATCGATGGCAAAAGTAAATATGTTCAGGGGAGTCTACTCGCGCATTACTTGGAAATAGAGAACTGTTGTCTCCCTTTACTGTCCTTACGCATGCGTGCGCCGCTGTTCTAGGAATCCTATTTCCGTTCGTTTGTTGCTGAGAGACTGGCCAAAATGAACTGACAGATTAATTTGCCGGGCTGCCAAATAATGAAATAAATTGTGTGATGGCAAAAGTATCAACTGTACGATCGTGGGGGTTTAACGACTGGCTCAACATTACGAAAAAGGAGAAAAAAACCGGACATGATATTGTGACAGAAATGAACTGCTCGCTGTGTTCGAAGTACGAACGGCAAATTCAAACGGTGAGAAATTTTCAACAAGCTTGGATTAGCGGCACTCGTACAATCAAAAAAGATTGCGTGATCACACATTCGAAGGCAGAACCACATAATCTTATTAAAAAAATGCAGGTCAAATTTTGCAATTGCAGGTCATCTTGGAATTGACCTGCAAATTTTTTGGAAGGGATTTTTTTTTGCAGGTCATCTCTCATGCTCTAAAGCGAGCCCTGCAAGGACATTAGTTTGGTTAAATGGAGCCTACTCCACCAAGGTTTTACATATTGGGTGTACAATAAAATTAGAATTGAATAGAGTTCCATCAGTAATAAGACTAATTGTGACAGTATATATGTGACGTAGATTTTTAGTCTGATAATTAAAGGAACAGGATTATTCTTATTAATAGGACTTTACAATAAAGCTGCCTTATGACAGAATATAACATCATAGCCACCTGGAACTGTGACAGGAAATCATAGAACCAGATAGAATTTGGACAATTAAATATTTGATCCAATCTAATTAAAATTAAATCCTATCTGCTCCCCAATTCAGATATGTCGCCTACATAGCGACATATATGATTGGGGAGCATTGATAGGCTATTAATTTATTAAGATTGATATTTGATCCTTCAATATTTCAATGGGGCTCAAACCAAAAAGTGAGCGGTACATGTATCAGCATTTGCGAACCCAGTAAAAATGTTGATATTTGCCTGGAACTGTTCTGGCACAGGGAATGCCAGTGGTGGGTGGTAAATTAAGTTCTGTCTTTGTCCGGGTTGTTTTGAATTGCTGGCTATATCTAAAGAGCTGGTTTTTGACTATGATGTGGACAAGCATTTTACATGTTTCCTCAACTGAGCCAGATGATTATTTATTCTCTATTATAAATTCTGTCACATTTATGATCCAGGCTATGTCGATAAATTCTAGACAACATCAGTACCACATGGATTGTATAGTCCAGTATAACGTGACACCAGGCTTTCCTGGTGTCACGTTATACTGAACTAATGGATTGTAATGCTGTAATGTTCTACATGAACTGACTTTCAAACAAACCATCGGTTTTGATGTAAGCATATGCACGAAATATTTGTTCAGTGTAAAATACTCTACAAAACGTGGACAGGAACAGGAGGCCAAGAAGTTGGAGCAACTCTATATCTGCCCATATCTGCTCCTGTGATGGATATGGGCAGATCAAATCAATGGTACAAAAGTACTTTAGATTTCATCCATTTCAAATATTAGCTGTGTGAAACAAGAAATTATGTGAATGAGTAATACAAGTGCGAGTCCAATTGTGTTAATTTAAAGCTGGTGAAAACTTGATACGAATAGGCAAAGCCAGAAACGAGAGGAAGAAGTATTTCTCCGCTCGCTTCTAGGCTTTGCCTATTCATATTAACTTCAGAATTTTTTTAAGTGCACTTGGTCAAGTGTGAAAATCGTCCTTGAAAAAGTCAAGTGAAGAGAGGTTTCATGAAGTGGGCCCCTAAACTTACAGCACCCGGCGCCTATCTCAATAGAGTTTGTTACAAGTAAATATCGAAAACTGAACACTCGATGGTTTTAACAACAATTTGCTACATTAGAGCAAAAATATCTGATGTTTAAATCTTCAATTCTGCATACAACGAAGTAACAAATACTGGAATCTAATTCGTTCTAGTGTCAACACAAATTACGTACTAGCAAGGAATTAACAGCAATTTGAATGAAGTAAAAATTGCAGCCAGACTCCACATGGATGCCGCCATGTTAGCGCGCTTCGTCTCCTTCGAAATAGAAGAGCAGCGAAAGAGAGATAACTCTAAACGAAGCATGCCACGTTCGATTTCTGGGCGATTCTACGGAAAAGAGAGGAAACGGCCTATCCGTGTTTTTAAATTTCAGTATCAAAGCTCTACATATGTAACCGATGACACAGAAGGTGAACTTGCCCACTGGGAGAATATTAGATCGCACCAGTCTAATTACTATTTTGAACATCAATTTGAATCATTTGTTACTGCTAATTCTATCTCCGATAAGAAATGCCTTTCTACACTACATATTAATGCAAGGAGCATAAAAAAAAACATTTCAGTGAAGTCTTAGCGCTCATTCATAATTTAAATTTAAATTTTTCCATTATAGGAATATCTGAAAGCTGGCTGGATCCATTGACAGAACCATATTAAATTCCTGGTTATCAACCCTTTCCCTTCACAAGAAACTCACAAACAGGTGGTAGTGTAGTCCTGTATATTAAAGACGAATCTAACGAGTGTAAAATCCGCGAAGACCTCTCTTTCATAGACGAAACAGAACATGAATCTCTATTTGTTGGGGTGAACAGTAATAATGATACATATAATTGGAATAATCTATCGCCACCTGGAAAGAATGTTGACAATTTCAAGTCAAATTTACTTCGTATTGTAACGGTTAACCGTTTGTAATTGGACCGTTCGAATCGGAGGGGAGTGTGTCACCGCTGGAAGGATGGAAGAGCCAGTTCGGGAGCGCCAGTGGGTGAAAATGCATTTCCCCGTGTTTCTCGCTTACCAGCGCGAGATAGGTGTTGCCTTTTATGTGGAAAATTCTTTACGGACTATGGATTGGGATGGCATTCCCATTTATGGACTATGAACTGTAATTTCGCTGTGAAGGCGATTTTCCGGGTTTCGCCACGTCTCCGGGGGGGTGGAGAAGAGCCCCGGCTATATAAGCTCGTGAGACATTCCAATCGAGGACGGATGGCAGACCAGAAAGACAGAGCTAGAAGAACCACGTCCAGGTACAGCCTGTAACTTTCGATTTTGGCGTAATTTACGGTTGGGCCGTAAATGCAGTGTTTTGGCCTGGGAGTCTAAAAGATTATAAATCCTGTAGTGTGTACATTTATGGCGTCTCTACATCTGTAGTCGTGTGTCTCATTTCTCTGCATGATATGCTGGAATGCTCGGCGAGTTATCGTCTGTCCAGGATATAACAATTGGCGACGAGGATTACAATTGACTTTAGAATCCACGACATATATTGCAAACCATGGCAGTGTTTGGCAATGTAGGAGTTTTTGAGGAGAAATCAGAGATATTCAGTGACTATGCAGACAGATGTGACGCGTTTATGGCGGCAAACGATATCGACGATGACAAGCAGGCAAATTTATTTCTGGCGATAGTGGGAGCGGACACATTTAAAATGCTGAAGAATTTGTGCAGTCCGGAAGCTCCAAAAACAAAATCGTATACTGATTTGAAGGAAATGCTTACAGAACATTATACGCCTAAGCCGATTGCGATAGCCGAAAGACATAAATTTTGGGCTGCTAGCCAGACTGAAGACGAGTCTGTGGTTGATTTCATCGTGCGACTGAAGAAGATGGCCTCCACGTGCGATTTTCGCGATTACCTGAATCAAGCCCTGAGAGACCGACTGGCGTCGGGACTTCATCCGAAAATGGCACGGTGTCAAACGTCATTATTGTCAAAGGCAACTCTATCTTTCGAAGATGCAAGGGTAAAATGTTTGGCGGACGAGTTGGCCAGCAAAGCCAACAAGGAGCATATGGGAAGCCAGGCGACTGTGGCAACCGATCACGGCGCGACCAACCGACTTCAGCAGCCGGGGAAGTGGTCCAAGCCAGGCGGGCGGAAGAAGGGCGTGTTTCACAGACCGTCGGACTCTTCGCCGTGTACAGTGTGTGGGGGAAAACAACACAGACCTGAGGATTGTCGACTCAAGAATGCGGATTGTTGGAAATGCCGTAAGAGGGGACATACACAGAAGATATGCCCATTGAACTCTGACTCTACAAAGAATCAACGGTGGAACAAATCTGGACAGGGACAATTTCGTAAGTTCAATTCGAAATCTGGTAGTTCCACAAAATATGTGGATTCTTGTGAAAGAAACTCTGAGTCAACTGACAGTGATCAAAACGAGTCGGATAATGAAGGATTTGGTTTGTATAGAAATGGTGAAGAAAACACTAAGGTAAAACCTATTTACATTTCTGTATCTGTGGGTCAAATTAACATTGACATGGAACTTGACACTGGAGCATCACGCTCAACTGTTTCTGAGACTGTCTACAGAAATAAGCTACATCATTACCCTTTGTATGATGTTGACCTCTCTCTTCGTAGCTATACAGGGGAACTTGTTGCTATTGTGGGTTGTATAAAGGTACCAGTCAGATATGGTAATAACCCAGAGTTTATGCTAGAACTTGTTGTGGTGAAGGGGAAATGTCCATCATTGTTTGGGAGGGACTGGTTGAGTAAAATTAAATTGGCCGCATTTCTCAGTAGCAGGGAAGACCAAACCAAAAAGTTCAGTCCCACAATCTAGTGAATTTCCTCCAGAGTTCAACAGGTTGTTGAAAGAAAACAGCATCTTGTTTTCTACAGAAAATACAGGGATAAAGGGATTTACTGCATCTCTTAAGTTAAAAGAGGGTGCTAAACCTGTATTTCAGAAGGCTAGGCAGGTGCCATGCTCAGTTGAAGAGAGGGTAAACAAAGAGTATGATAGGCTAGTAAAGTCTGATATTTTGTACCCAGTAAACTATAGTGAATGGGCATCTCCTGCAGTTCATGTTCCCAAACCTAATCAAGGAGTAAGGGTATGTGGTGACTACAAAGCCGTGAATGAGGCTATTGCTGATGACGAGTACAAATTGCCTAACACGCAAGATCTTTTTGCCAAAATCACACAACATGGTACGCAACCAAAAGTTTTTTCGAAGTTGGATTTGACTGGAGCTTTTAATCAGTTATTTTTGGATGAGGATTCTGCAAAATTGCTGGTTTTAAACACCCAGAGAGGTTTGTTGGGAACGAAACGTCTTTGTTTCGGTGTCAAAACTGCTCCGTCCCAGTTTCAGGCTACCATTGATAAGATTCTGGCAGGTATAGATCATGTACAGTGTTACATAGATGATATCATTGTGGCAACTGAGACCATCCAAGAGCACATTGAGGTTCTTAAGAAGGTGTTCAAAAGATTAAAGGAACACAATGTTCGTCTCAATGGTGAAAAATGTGAATTTTTCAAATCTCAGTTGGAGTACCTAGGTCACTTTATGAGTGCGGAGGGAATCCGTCCATTACAGAGTAAGGTAGAGGCAATTCAGAAGGCAACTAGGCCTGAAAATGTATCTGAACTCAAGTCATTTTTAGGCATGGTTAACTATTATGGAAAGTTTGTGCCTAACCTGTCCTCTAACCTTCACCCCCTCTATGACCTATTGAACCATTCCAAAGTGTGGGCGTGGTCTTCAAAATGTGAAGACGCATTTGAGTATGCAAAACATGTTCTCTCGGGTGATAAAGTTTTGGTACACTGATCCCAAGAAGCCCCTAGTTCTAAGTGTAGATGCTAGTCCATATGGAATAGGCGCAGTGTTAAGTCACACAATGGAAGATGGTACTGAAAGGCCAGTAGCCTATGCTTCTCGAACCCTGAGTGCAGCCGAGAAAAATTATGCACAAATTGAGAGAGAGGGTTTAAGCATTATCTACGGATTGAAAATGTATTTGTATGGTAGAAATTTCAAGCTGATAACGGATCATCAGCCCTTGACACGCATATTCGGTCCCAAGATGGGAATTCCCCCACTAGCAGCGGCAAGATTACAACGGTGGGCCTTGTTACTTTCAGGGTATACTTACCAGATAGAATACCGTACATCAGAGCAGAATGCTAACGCTGACATGTTGAGTAGATTCCCAGTGGATGATCCGAATACTGCAGACAAAGATGAAAACTATGTTTTCTGTACGCTAGTTGATTCATTGCCAGTCACTGCAAAAGATATTGCAGGTTGTACTGGTAAAGATCCGGTCCTAGCCAAGGTTTTCGACTATACCTTGTCAGGGTGGCCGAATTACTGCACTGATAAGGCGATACAGCCTTATTGGTCCCGTAGAAACGAATTGTCTGTAGATGACAATTGTCTGTTGTGGGGAAGACGAGTGATAGTTCCACCCCCTTTGCAAAAACGTATGCTTGGTGAATTACACGAAACTCGCCCAGGTATGTGTAGGATGAAAGCCCTTGCCCGACAATTTGTTTGGTGGCCGGGGTTAGATGGAGACATAGAGGATATGGTAAGATCCTGTAGAGATTGTATGGAAGCTCAGTTGGCACCAAAAGTGGTTCCGCTTTTGCTGTGGCCATGGGCAACAACACCTTGGCAGAGAATTCACATGGATTTCTGTGAAGTCAAAGGCCAAAATTTTTTGGTAGTGGTTGACAGCTACTCAAAATGGCTAGAGGTGTTCCCTGTGACAAGTACCACTGCAATGAGTACGATTACAGTGCTACGAACGTTGTTTGCGAGGTATGGTTTACCGCAACACATCGTTTCGGACAACGGACCGCAATTCATCGCGGATGAATTTAAGTCCTTTCTGAAGTGCAATGGCATAGAGCACACTTTATGTCCACCCTATCATCCTGCAAGTAATGGGTTGGCTGAAAAGAATGTTCAGACTTTCAAGAAAAAGTTCAAGAAGTCTGATAAGTCATTATCACTTCACCATAAAGTGGCAAATGTACTTATGCACTACAAAAACACCCCTCACACTACCACAGGTATATCTCCGTCCGAACTCTTTCTTAAGAGAACCCCTCGAACTCGACTGTCATTGGTTAAACCATGTCTTCAACGAAAGGTCGAGAGACATCAGAATGCTTCGAAAATTCAGCGGGATGGAGATCATCCCCGAACTAGAACCTATGACATGTATCAGAGTGTACGAGTGCGAAATTTGAGGGGAGGAAAGGAAAAGTGGATACCGGGTACAGTAGTATCTATCAAGGGTCCTAATACTTACCTAGTCAGAGTCCCTGGGAACAAACGCAGATTTGTTCATGCTGATCATATGATGGCAGATGAGTCAAATACTGGATTCACACCAGACCGTTCAGAGAGAAACTTACCTGATCAGGATGTCAATTTGGATATTCCACTGTCTGAACCATTCGTACCAAATTTACCTGATCATGTGTTAGATTCCAGGTCACATGATATAATTGTGCCTAAGGTTCCCAGTCCAACATGTCCAAAGAGTAGTAAAGATTCTGAGACTAGTCAGACACCATCAGTTACTCCAATGCCTGATGCTAATGGAGTAACCCCGAAACCTCTTAGAAGGTCAGTCAGAGTATGTCAGCCTCCTAAGAGATTAGATCTGTGAGTTAGGTTTAGTGATCTGAAATCACAACCTACATGTAAACTACTTTTGTATTTTTTATGTTGAATAACGGCTATGATTGTGTAACATGACATGTGAGTCATATTTCAGTTTGGTACATGTATAAGATGTTACATGTGTTAGCAATGGTTGTATTGCATGCATCTTTTCATATTGCCGAGATTGTTTGAGATATGATTTGGTTTATAAGTTTAATGATGTGTTCAAGAGACTGTCAGGTATGGAACGGCTATTACGGTTCCTTATTTAGGAGGGAGGAATGTAATATTGTGTAACACATAGATGGTGACGTCATCTATTGTAAGGTCGCTTGTGCGCATGCTCAAATAAAGGAGGACATTTATGGCGTCTCTACATCTGTAGTCGTGTGTCTCATTTCTCTGCATGATATGCTGGAATGCTCGGCGAGTTATCGTCTGTCCAGGATATAACATGTACAACCTGTGAAAGACACGTAAAACCAATGTGAATTCGTTGGTTTGCCTTTTCAATGCGGCAACGTGTTTGCGCGGTGTGCATAATTTAGGGAACACGTCCGACTGGCGTGTTGTATGTAGTTGGGGGTATTCTATAATACTGTAATGAGACATGTGTTTGCCTGTAGCACATTCAGGCAACTTGCATGGTCTAACTTCAGTATAAAATAGGGCTTTTAGGCCTATACCAGTAGGTTGATAATTTCGACATTATTGCTGTGCTATCCCGCTGCACTGGGACTAAAGCCACAATATTTATGATCGATTTTGTTGACCGTGAAGCGGTATATGGCAGAAGTTAGGGATTTCCTCCACCCCCAGAAATATGCAACTGCACTAAATACAGAGAGAAATAAGCCAAACTCCCACTGCCATAATACAACGACGCAGCCGGCCGTGCAACGCTATACGGGCGAGAACGAGCACCGTGATTACAGCCGGGCGGAGAAAGTCAAGTTACAGGCGGGCGTGCTGCTTTCATCAAGAAACGTCGGTAAATCGTGTATTCCGGGGACCCAGCAAAAAGGTCGCAGACGGCTACACGGACGGCGTCCAGCTGGAAAGAGACAAGTACAGATCACCGATCTTACAGGACAGAAAGATACAGCACACAGAGCACACAAGAAACAAACAGAACACGGATTCCAGTAGGATATGTGTATTTATCACACATTACAAGCAAATCAAGACACACAGATCATAAACAGTACAGTACAAGTCCCGACATACAGACCACAGATTATACAGTCAAGAAAGCTACAGAACACAGATCCCACAAGAAGGATATGTGTATTTATCACACATTAAAGAAAGATACACAGAGCACAGACAACACAGAAAAAGACAAGAAATACAGATCACAGACCGCACAGCAAAGGCAAGATACGGTGCAGGCGGGCCTCGTTTTACCGATGTAAAAGTGGTAACAAGACTTACAGACTGTACAGTCAAGCCAAGGCACAGATTACAGCCAGTAAAGAACAGACAAGGTCAAAGACAAGATACAAGTTACAGACAGTAAAGAAAAGACAAGGCACAGCACAGACGGGTTTCTTCTCCCGAGAAACGTTGATTAAACGTGAAATCTACAGACCTGCGCCAAAGGTCGCGGAGGGTCGCCAAAGGTCGCAGTAGCTTGCGACCGGGTCGCAGAGGGTCGCCAACGACAGTGACATGCTGTAATGATGTTTCATCGGTACCAGATGAAATGGTAATACAATATATACCCAAGTAATTGTCCTGACGGTCACGGAGAGTGAGTGGTGCGTGATTCTTACCGGAGAGATCGTCGTGAAGTTGTGTAGTCACAGGCGTGTCTATAGACGGGTCGCAGCAGCCGTAAGGGTTGAGACGCCGGGCTATACTTACCTGTGCGGGAAGCAGACTGGTGAGCTGACAAGTTAGGGTCAGGCTCCAAAGACTGGGGGTGAAGAACACGCCGGGTTGCCACGTCTCTGGAGAGAGCGTCACTGCCGTGACGTTCCAACGACTGGGTGTCGTATCTGGAGAGAGCGTTACCGCGTAACGTTCCAACGGGCCGTGACGTTTCAGCGACTTGGGCCATATCTGGAGAGAGCGTCACTGCCGTGACGTTCCAACGCCTGAGGGTATATATATATTGGAGAGAACGTTACCGCCGTAACGTTCCAACGGGCCTTGACGTTTCAACGACTGGGTGTCTTATCTGGAGAGAGCGTTATATCCTTAACGTTCCAACGACTGGGTGTCGTATCTGGAGAGAGCGTTATATCCTTAACGTTCCAACGACGGGGTGCCATCCCTGGAGAGAGCGTTATATCCATAACGTTCCAACGACGGAAGAGAAGGGCCAGCAGCCAGGCCGCCCTTATCGCGCATAGACATAAAGCACTATATTAACTATAAAGCTATATGCATACACTCTCATAGATATATTATTGCCATATAACATCAAGCTTAAACTGCACACATTCTCTTCTATTATCCACATATACACCAGGGATACGTATCCGTTAACTTTATATGCACACACCAAGTGTACGTATCCGTTAACCTTATATGAACACACCAAGTGTACGTATCCGTTAACCTTATATGCACACCCCAAGTGTACGTATCCGTTAACTTTGTGTGCACACATCCTCTCACATCACGTGTATATATACATCAAGTTTATTTGCGTACACTCTCCTAGTGTCTGTACATATATGTAAATATCCTAACGTTACATCTCCTTAGACATTCTGTCTAAGCCACGCGGTTCTACGCCATTATTTGTAACCGCGTATACTATTTGTGCAGAATATACCATAATAGACCTTTACATTGGCGTCAGTCATCCTTGTAGGGTTGTGATCATCTCTTCGAGCCCCGGATCTCTACTAGTGAAGGGGTTAACGACGGTGACGGCCAGAATGCCAGTGGGCAATCCCGGTTATTGATTCGTTTTCTCGTAAACACCACGACTGGTCCTGCTCGTACACGTTACAGTATGTTGAACAGCCTAAAGCCCGAAAATAAGAAATGCATTATAATGGGATATTTTAATATCGATCTTTTTAAAACTAGTCATCAAGGTCAATCCAAAGAGTTTATGGAAAATATGAAGTCATTTTAGTTTTTCCCCAAAATCACTAAACCCACCCGAGTAAAATCTCATTCCGCTACACTAATTGATAATATAGACGTGTGACAAAATGTGTCCTACCGCTTGTTTAATTACTGGGTCTTATTCATGTTTTGTAGGATTTCGGGGTTTAGTTGTTCAGTTGTCAATGTCATCTTAGACTGGAGTAGTATACAAACCGTAAATTGACGCCTATTGACCTCAGAAATTTGCATATGACCTCTGTGACGTCACAGCGACAGCCAATCAGAAGCGAGTATTCTGTCACAGGGGTCACTGTGGGAGGTGGTGGTGGGTTTAAAATGGCGGCCTGTGGGTGGTGGTGGTGGGTTTAAAATGGCGGCCTGTGGGAGGTGGTGGTGGGTTTAAAATGGCGGCCTGTGGGAGGTGGGGGTGGGTTTAAAATGGCGGCCTGTGGGTGGTGGTGGTGGGTTTAAAATGGCGGCCTGTGGGAGGTGGTGGTGGGTTTAAAATGGCGGCCTGTGGGAGGTGGTGGTGGGTTTAAAATGGCGGCCTGTGGGTGGTGGTGGTGGGTTTAAAATGGCGGCCTGTGGGTGGTGGTGGTGGGTTTAAAATGGCGGCCTGTGGGAGGTGGTGGTGGGTTTAAAATGGCGGCCTGTGGGTGGTGGTGGTGGGTTTAAAATGGCGGCCTGTGGGAGGTGGTGGTGGGTTTAAAATGGCGGCCTGTGGGTGGTGGTGGTGGGTTTAAGATGGCGGCCTGTGGGTGGTGGTGGTGGGTTTAAAATGGCGACCTGTGGGTGGTGGTGGTGGGTTTAAAATGGCGGATTGTAGAAAAACGTATAAAAGCAGGCGATTTTTAGGGGTGGGGTGTATTCATTGCACTACCTGCCTGACTGACCTGACCAGCCTGCCTGCCTGCCTGCCTGCCTGCCTGCCTGCCTGCCTACCTGCCTGCCTGCCTCACCTCTAGCCAGCCTGCTTGCCTGCTTGTATGAGCTGTGGAGAACCTTTTACTTTTTTTTCATTTTACCAGTGCAAATTCACCAGACTATTACACCGTAGCAGTTACTCACCAGCCTGAGCCCACAGTCATGGAGTCATACTTTTTAGTGAAGCTTCGAAAGTACCGTGTTCGCCTCATTGATGAGATGCAGCATGTGGTCGAATTATGTGATCTGCTTATGGAGGAAAACATACTCCTGAAACAGCGTGTCGAAGATATCATGGCTGAGAAAACCACTTCATCACAAAACAGAGCCCTCATCGATGGTCTACTGCGCTCTACCCCCTATGCATTTCTAGCCTTCGTGGCGGGGTTGAAGAAGACGGGAAATGAAGAACTAGCAGATCTACTTGAAACCCACGTTATACAAGATGATGATATCTTAGCCGTGGATACCACCGAAGAGCGTACAGCTAGCAAACGTACGCACCCAGCGTCTGGTGTACCTGCCAAACGCGCTGCACGACCCAAACGGCCCCGACTAACACCTTTAGAAATACCTGAGCCAGTGCTTCAGCCAGTGCCCCAGCAAGTGCCTGAGCCCGTGTAAGAATAAGAGGTGCAACTTCCTATGTCTGTGCAGGAGATCAATAACATTATCCAGCAGGCCTACCAGGCAGCCCACACGAACATTTGGGAGCTCTCAGCCTATTTAACTGTGAGTGTCAAAGACGAAGAAGTGCATTTTAACGCACCGGCCTTTAACGACAGACCAGCTAGGCATATTGCCTTGACCTTCGACACCTGGCTAAAACTACAGACCCTTGATTACGCCATCGATGCGGTTATCCGCGACCAGGGGAGTGACGAAGCGAAATTTATGTGGGTGACGACATCTTTGTCAGCTGTGCCTATTTCAACGACCAGCTCCTGGTGCATATCCGCAAATGGAAAATGAGGTTAGATACGCAAGAGCGTGTTCCTTGTCCTCAGGGTGTCACCTTGAAAATAACGGCGTGGCGGAAGTTGCAGAGTCTCACAGCTACAATTCATGAAGCCCTGTCTGACCAGGTGACTCAGTATATTTGTAAGAAGTACATCGACACATTCCTGGATCATGTCAGACCTCGCATTCGACACTTGCGTATCGAAGCATGTGCAGGCTGTGGGAACAACAGTCCGATAAACATGCATACGTGTGTGGACAATATAATACCCTCATACGCGCCGATCACTGAGGCACTACAGGGCGTGACCGAGGAGCAAATTGCCCTGGCATTGGAAGCTGCCTGCGCTCCCAGAATTCCACGTGAACAGATTGCTACCTACATCTACGTGCACCAGGGGCGGAAAGACGATGATGAGTTTAAACAAGTCTTGTTGCATAACTATTGAACAAGTCTGGTGTTGAAAAACATTTACCGTATTCCTACACGTTCATTGAAGCGGCTTGATAGCGTATAATTGTATTAAAAATTCAATACTCAGAGTTTTACTGTTAATTGTATTAAAATTCAAAACTCAGAGTTGAAGACGTTCATTCTATTGTCTTGCTGTATAAATATTGAACATTTTCAAGTCTTATTGCATTGGAACATTTAGACATTATCATCTGAGAATACGGCTTCTCTCCTCACGTATTCCTACACTATGTTCATTTTATGTTCATTCTATGTGCATTGAAGCGCCTTCATAGCGTATAATTGTATTAAAAATTCAATACCCAGAGTCTGGTGAACACGTTCATTCTATTTGTGTTAATAAAAATAGTAGAAAATTCAAAAAATGGCTGTTAGTGTTCATTCTTTTTGCAAAGATAATTGTATTAAAAAAAAAATTTCATAGGGGTGATGGGAGCTGGTGTTTTTTTTGTGCTTTGAGTTTAGAAGTTTCCTCTTTCGGAAAGATGGGTTGGCCCTAAAAAGGGCCTTTGGAAAAAGTGTTACGACACTTGTTTTAGGAGCGGTAGATTCTCTTTACCCCGGTCACCTGCTTCCTACACACGGGACACTTGATTTTTAAATGCTGTTCGTCCGTTTCAGCGCAGTGGCACATGCCCCCTATACATGTTAGCGTCACCCAGCATTCTTCACATAGGCATAAATGCCCGCACGGAAATAGGGCGTACAGGCTTTCCTCGTCTGTACACACGCTGCAGCTTGATTTACTTTCTTCCTTATGTAGGTCTTGTTCTTGTTTTGAAATCACAGCGTCCATTTGATCCATGTCTTGTCTCATGTGATTAATCTGTTCGTTCAGGCGGGTTACCTCGGCCCAAGAGCATGGTGGTGGTGTTGTTGTTGTTGTTGTTGTTGTTGTTGTTGTTTCGGTAGCCGGCGTTGTTATAATTGGCGTTTGGGTAGCCGTTGTATTTGCTGGAGGTCTGTTACTGTTTAACCAGGGGAGTTCTTCATCAGTTACATCCTCATCTTCTTCCATTGCCACCCTCCTGATCTCTTCGTCTTGTTCTTGACTTCGCTGTCTCATCAACCTCGCATCTTCTTCCATTGCCTCCCTCCTGAGCTCTTCGAGTTGTTCTTCACTTCGCCGTATCATCGTTTCGTCGGCAATAACCTGCTGAAAGCTTGTAATTATTGTCACTCCATCGTTATGTTCTTCACTCGTAATCACCTCTCTGTGTTCTCTAGGATCGGTGAATAGCCTTCGTCTTGTACCCATGATTGTAGTTGTGAATAAATGGCAACATACTACGCGTTATTTATAGTCTAGGCGTTCTGTGGGTGGTGGTGGTGGGTTTAAAATGGCGGCCTGTGGGTGGTGGTGGTGGGTTTAAAATGGCGGCCTGTGGGAGGTGGTGGTGGGTTTAAAATGGCGGCCTGTGGGAGTGGGTCCAAGATGGTGGTATCTGCTAAAAAAATTTGTGTTTTATTTTCCCAACTTTAAAACGGGTCTCATTTTTTGCAATAAATGTGAGTTCACTGCAGCATGTTTATCGAAAAGAAAAAACTAGGAAATTTTATCCTTGGGCTACGGTAACACACCCCCATTTGACACCCATAGCTGTACTCACATTTTGCCTGCACACTGTATAGTGCTGTGTTACCGTAGCCGGTGTGATACGATAAAATGTCCTAGTTTTCTTTCGATAAACCAGCTACAATTTTCAGGGTGACATTATAAGGCTGTGAGGAACATACTTGACGTATTTTTACCCAGGAAAACCGATTTATTTCCAGTGTACCGGGTTTTCCACATTACCTAACCATAACGTTACGGGTTTAAAAATCGATAAAATCATTAAAAAATAGTGGCTTAGTCTACCGCTACCCTTCTAAATTTTTAAATGCTACACGATCAGTTGCCCCAGTTCAACTTGAAATAAAATTTAAACGTGCACTCGCATTTATTGCAAAATCACACCGGTTTAAAATTGGAAAAGAAACACAAAAATATTTCTCCAGCGTAAGTGAGCACAAAGATGTGATATAAAAATTACGCTATTACGCTCACGTCCGCGCGTTACACTATAAATAGCGCGCAGTATTTACTGATTCATTCACAATTATGCCAGTCTGTATTAGACGTGGAGAAGCTTTTCATTTTACCAGTGCAAATTCACCAGCCTATTACACCGTATTTGACCAGCCTGAGTCCACAGTCATGGAGTCATCCCTGACTGAAATCATGGATATTGACAACCTGTTACCAGACTTCATGACAAATGATGATGAACTACAACTGCTCGGCAACATCGATATGGTACATGATGAGCCATGGATCGATGCTATTATACAAGACCCATTTAAACATGAAGAACAACCACAGGGCGACCATAATCAAGACCCCCCAGGAGCCACACCGGATCTTAGTGACCCCCAGGAGCCACACCGGATCTTAGTCACCCCCCAGGAGCCACACCAGATCTTACGACAGTCGAATACCAACGTTTTGACGAAATGGACCGAGTGCTAGAAGATATCTTGAAACAACAACAACAACAAAGCCTCCAAGCTGAAGGAGAAGAAGGAGAAGAAGAAGGAGAAGAAGGAGAAGAAGAAGAAGAAGAAGAAGAAGAAGGACAAGAAGGAGAAGAAGAAGGAGAAGAAGCAAAAGAGGAGAAGAGGAAAGACTCAAGAAAACACAGAAAAGGAAAGTACCCGAAAAAGAAAGACTCAAGAAAAAACAGAAAAGACTCAAGAAAAAACAGAAAAGACGCAAGAAAAAAGAGAATAAGAGAGAACACAAGAAAAATAAGCGAAAAAGAAAACGAAGACGTCATCCACTACGCTACCGCAATAGAAAGAACACTGGCATCCAACACAGAATGCCAAGCAGCACCCTATTTACGCTGCGTGGAATGCTGTAATCACTTCGCCAAATACGCCATTTTCCCCGGCGGGCATCAAGCCTTGTGTATAGCCTGTATACACCGACATGCCCGATTACCAGAGTGTCCGGACGATTACAACCCCCTAGTGTGTGAATTCATAGCCTTGATATGCCCGGTGTGTACTGTGAGAAGACAATGCCACCTGTCCCCAACGATGTAATCGCTTACATCTTCCAAAGTCCCTTTTTAGGGCCAACCCATCTTTCCGAAAGAGGAAACTTGTAAACTCAAAAGCACAAAAAAAAAAAAAAAATAACACCAACTCCCGCACACATACCTAGGTAACAATAGGTAAATAACACATCAATTTCCAGGTTAAAAGTCCATTCCACTCTTTATAATATTACCCCAATGCATTCTGGGTCACCACAGAATGCCTTCATTTTACACCAAATTCACCGTCTAAATTTTGCCATGTTAAAATGTAAAAAAACCCTAGTCCGTAGCCGTACACGTTATAGGTGCGCACCTCTCTCTATCCGTACCCGTATCAGTGTTTTTGTTTATGTTGGGAGTTACTTCCCCTTGATCGCTGTACGTTTACTTTGATCGTAATAAAATTCGTAGCGTATCGTATCGTATCGTATCGTAACCGTTCTAGTTTTTTTATTCCACCCTCATCCTTCGTGAAAGTCCGTTATGATTCGGGCTGTAATGTTATCTGCAATCATTCCGCTCATTTTGCACCAAATTTTTGCATGGGTTAGCCCTAAAACACTGAGAAAAAAACCCCTGTGTGTTTGGAAGTAAGGGGTTGGCCCTGAAAAGGGCCGTTGATGGGTCAGGGATTGTTTTTTGGTGTTGGAGTTTGGTAATACTATAGAATAAAGAGGACATGATGTAGGACCTGTGATTTGAATTTGTGCCAAGTTAGAAGTTCTCTTTCGACAACAATTGGTTGGCCCTGAAAAGGACCGTTGAAGCCAATTTGTTGACCCTGTTTTCTTCAGGGGGAGTTTTCCTGTCTACTCCATCTCACTGACGGAGAAATATCGGCATGGCTGCATGGTGTATCTGTGTTGTTGTTGGCCGTCTTCAATGTCCGCAGATATGGGAAGGTCTTCCAGGAAGCGTGCGGGCGGTATGGCTCCTAATTGAACATATTCGGGTTCCAATTGGGGCTGTTGTTGTTGTTGTTGTTGTTGTTGTTGTTGTTGGTGGTGTTGTCGTGGTGGTGGTGGAGGGGGAGGGTGCATCTCCTCCATGGTGTTTTGGAGGTGCACCAGCCAGGCCTCATCTCCCACTGTTCTGGCCGTGCTGATCAGGGTCGTCAGATTCTGTGCTGCTGCCCGGTTGACGTTGTTGTTGTCGTTTTCTATGTACCTGCACCAGCCTTGAATTTCTTCGTACCAAAAGTCTTTGATCGCTTTGATCATGGCTCGTCTTTGCCTCCGGGCGATCTCCTGTTGTACTCGGGCCATTCGCCCCGAAGCCTTGCTGGTCGACATTTTTGCCACCCTGTTCATCTTCTTTCTTGAATATAGCTATACGTGTTTGCAGTCTTGTGAACAGTTTTGGAATGCCGCTCACCATGCTCCCGCTGGCTTTATACTCACATACAGCTCATTTTCATTGGCTGTTTCAACCTCGGTGATACTGGCTTCATTGGTTCTTTTTAGGGGTAGCAGATTGGCTCTTTTTATAGCCATTTCATTGGCTCTTTTTATAGACATCTCATTGGTCAATAGTGGGCTCCCCACCCTTCCTGGGTTACGCCAGAATCCCGTCATTTTGCACGAAATTCGTCTAGTGGAAAATTTCCATGATAAATGATTGCGTGTATTAATAACATGAGAGTCGATGTACACGTGGCTGATGGGTGTCTATGCCCACGTGCGACCACCCTTCCTGGGTTAACTCTCAATCCGCTGATTTTGCACCAAATTTGTCAATTCCTACGTTAAATGATTGCGTGTATTGAGATAACATTGGGGGTTGGCCCTGAAAAGGGCCAACACCACTGGCGCCATTCCTGGGTGACGTCACAATCTCTTCATTTTACACGAAAATTCGCACTAGCAAATTCCTATGTTAAATGATTGCGGCTATTTATAAACATGAGAATGGATGCTCATTGGTGATGGGTGTCTACACCCAGGTCCGCGCGACCACCCTTCGTGGGTTAATTTACAATCCGCTGATTTTGCACCAAATTCACAATTCCTACGTTAAATGATTGCGTGTATTGAGATAACATTGGGGGTTGGCCCTGAAAAGGATCGCACCACTGGCGCCAGTGATGCATTCTGGGTGTCGTCAGAATCCCTTCATTTTACACGAAAATTCACCTAGTGCAAATTCCTATGTTAAATGATTGCGTCTATTTATAAACATGAGAATGGATGCTGATTGGTGGCCTACAAGGTGTCTACACCCAGGTCCGCGCGACCACCCTTCCTGGGTTAACTCTCAATCCACATATTTTGCACGAAAATTCGTCTATGGCCAATTCCTAGGTTAAATGATTGCAGATAACATTACAGCCCGAATCATCACGGACTTTCACGAAGCAGGAGGGTGGAATAAAAAAACTATAACGGTTACGGGTACGGATAGAGAGAGGTGCGAAAAAAAACCTATAACGTGTACGGCTACGGACTAGGGTTTTTTTACGGACGAGTCATCACGGACTTTCACGAAGGGGCAAGAATCGATATATACACATTTGCTTCGTCGGTGTTTTGTCATTCACCACTATGGCAGCGCACGGAGCGGAGCTTGCCTTCTTCCAACTCACGCCTGACGTCATCCTCATCGTCTATGACCATGAACTGCAGCTCATCGAAGAACATCCCCGAGAGGTGAAGCTATGTTTAACCCTAGCAGGATGGACTCTATTGACACGGTTGTTACAGGGAAAAGAGCCCGAAGTCGATTTCATGCACGTGGGAGTGGGTGTCTACCTACGAAGTGGTAGAGATGATTCTTTTTTTCCCCGGTTAGAACAGTGTGGTGGTGCCTCTATCCTACTCCGTCCGCCATTATGGCAGGCGCTGAAAGCTATTATCACCGACGTCCACGACGTACTCCACCCCCAGGCGCATTCTGTAGCTACGCGCACTCTTACACCGGACTGCACCCTATTGTTGTATCCCCAACGCGTGGAGCTCATCGATGACGATACTAGGTGTTGGTGTACGTCTGAACCAGCGCGTGTCTGTTTATCCCCGGAAGGCTGGACTACATTGAAACGCGTGTTATGCGGTAACCTCGACGGTGATAGCATTCACCTGTGTGACGACGTCTACATTTTCCGTGGTCCCTATTTTGCTCGACTCCTCTGTCTCAAGCGAGGTGGTTTTACTCTGGACCCCGATCTATGGACGGCTTTGCAACAAGTAGTCCCCATGGTCGATGAAGTACTCTCTCCACAGGACTCCCTCACAGAATAGTACGACTCATGTCTGTACCCACCTGACACTATAAATACCAGGGGTGAGACAGAGTGTGTGTCATTCACCGTTCGACATTTGGCGCTGGAGCAAGCATGTCATCCGACCTACGAGCCATCCTGCCCCTTACACCCCAGGTGGGGTTACACGTCTATGAAGATAAAGTCACCCTGGTGGAAGATCGTGGAGCTATTTGCTGGGCGCCCGCTGAGACCGTATCGAATACGGTGACACTACCTCGTGACGGCTGGACCAAATTTAAACGGGTGTTGAGCGGTGAGCTCGACGGACACCTCATCCACATAGACAATGCCATCTACGTATACCGTACCGCCTTCTTCCTACGCCTGGGCCGCTACCAAGATCCTACGCGAGGCTTCACCCTAGTCCCCGCTCTGTGGTCAGCCTTGGAGAAAGTGGTGCCTATTGTGGACCAGCTGTTTACACCGGACGAGCGATCATCAGACCAGTTGGCGTGGGCTCGTGCTATGGAGGACGCGCTGGCTGAACCCCATAAACAACTACATCAACCCGATACAGCCGGGGAACAGAAAAGTACTATATCTATAGGGTGCACAGAGGCTAGAGTGTCAGTGTCACCTGATGAAGCGAACACACCACACTCCGACGGGGACCCAGGGGCACCCCGATGAGGGGTAGGAAGACAGTGATGAGGGGGTCCCGAAAGGGAAAAAAGGGGTCAGCATCTACAGTGAACAAGGTGTTAACCGATTTGTATTACAACCGTACCAGTCCAGCCGCGTATAGCGCTGTGGGAGCGCTCGCTCGAGCTGTCCATTCCCAAGGCATCAGTCGAACTGAAGTTCGAGACTGGTTAAAAACCCAAGACACTTATAGTTTACATCGAGCAGCCCGACGACATTTTCCCCGTAACCGAGTCATCGTAGGAGGCATAGACGCACAATGGCAGGCTGATTTAGTGGATATGAGTCGATTTGCACCTCACAATGATGGACATCGGTACATGTTGACCTGTATCGATATTTTATCCAAGTATGCATGGGTACTACCCATTCGCACCAAAACAGGAGAGAATCTAGTACGGGCGTTCCAGCAGATTTTCAAGACGGGGCGCAAACCCCTCTATTTGCAAACGGATGAAGGCACAGAATTTCTCAACCGACCCTTTCAAGCCTTTCTTAAGAAACAGAAGGTATTTTTCTTCCATACGTACAACGAGACCAAAGCCTCTGTGGTGGAACGATTCAATCGCACCTTCAAAGGACGAATGTACAAGTATTTTACCGCCCAAAACACCCGACGGTACATCGATGTACTACCTCAACTGGTCCAAGGGTACAATCGAGCCTATCATCGCAGTATCCAGCGAGCTCCCCTCGATGTGACAGAACGCAACGAACATCAAGTGCGTGGTACGCTGTACTCACCCAGTCCACCATCACCACTCACGTCACCCCGTTACAAACGCGGAGATGTGGTACGGATCAGTAAAGTGAAAGGACAATTTGAGAAAAGTTACTTGCCCAACTGGAGTGACGAGCACTTTGTCATCGTTCGCCATAAACCTCGACAGCCACACGTCTATCAACTGGAAGATCTACAAGGAGAAACACTGCAAGGCACGTTTTACGAGGCAGAATTACAACCCATAGTGAAAACACCGAAAGACTACTACACGGTGGAAAAGATTTTGAAAACGGAACGTCGACGTGGCATCCCCTATCATTTCGTCAAATGGCAAGGTTGGCCCCGTTCGTTTAATTCCTGGGTGTCAGGCCGTGACATGAAACGCCTATAAATTCTAACCCCTATCACTTCCATCCTTCAGTGTAGGGTTGTACCATGGATAGTGCACATCTACCCTTACTGTTACGGACTCGAAAAGCACAAGTCGGTACTGTAGTGTGTCTAGTAGTGCTTCTGGGTACCTTATTTGGAGGCGTGTTCTACGATTTGGCGTACGTGATATCGTGTTTCAACACCCTTCGTCCAACAATTCCACCTCAATCATCCACCACTTCCACCACCACGACTCCTACGCCATCTTCTACCACCACCACTACGACGCGGCCGACGACGTCACCGACCCCATCCACGACGTCACCTCACCGCCACGTATCAACCCAGAGACTGCCCCGTACTACTACTACTACTACTACTACTACTACGACTCGACCTGATCACCAGCCTCCGTCTACCCTGAGAAGCGACGAACCTTCCATCCCATCACGACAACCTATAACACCCACCACCACTACGACTCCTACGCTAAAAACATTTAGAGTGGACTCCGGTGAATCACGTTTACCACGGCAACGGTACCCGTTCGACTACGATCCCCGGTGGGATCCACGACAACGGTGGTGGGCCTCTGAACGCCGAGCGCAAATCACCCAATAAAACAAAAAAACTATGGATCCTCGGTGGCAGCATCCTTTCACGTGTCTCATCGCTGGACCGACAGGGTCGGGAAAAACACACTTCGTTCAACGCCTCATCCAACACGGGTCAGCCCTCATTTCACCGCCCGTAGCTCGCATCCTGTGGTGTTATGGAGCTTGGCAACCCGCGTACGAGGAACTGGCACGTTTCCCGGGACTCACCTTAGTGGAAGGCTTACCCCTGAGGATACGCCAAAAGACACGTTGGTCGTGGTGGACGATCTCATGACGGAAACGGACAGTCGAATCACCCGTCTCTTTACCAAAGGAAGCCATCATCGTCGGTTGAGCATCATCTACATCGTGCAGAATCTCTTCAGTAAGAACAAAGAGCACAGGAACATTAGTTTGAATGCTCAGTATGTGGTGTTATTCAAAAACCCCAGAGAGACGCTTACCAAATTATGCACCTGGCCCAACAGATGTACCCTAAAAACACGGCCTTTGTACGAGAAGCCTTTGAAGATGCTACCCAACGAGCTCACGGGTATCTACTCATCGACTTGAAACAAGACACCCCCTCCACCCTTCGATTGCGCACCCACATTTTTCCCGGAGAGGTGCAGACGGTGTACACACCCAAATAAAAGAAGAAGACAACCCACTCTAGCCGTCACAATCATGTCTGCACGGATACGCAAGCACGCGCCGGCCCTCCGCGCAGCGCGCCACCGGAGGTGGGCCGGGCCCTGGTGCGCGGCGCGGATCCCGACTTGGTACGGTGTTTGTGTGAAGTGGCGCATAATGTGTTAAAAGGCAATGTTCCGCTCAGTCCTCTGCAGAAAGGGAAATTGCAACGGCACAAGGCGGGTCTCCGAACGTTGGTGAAGAAGACGGGTAGTGTCAAGAAAAAGAAACAAGTGTTACAGCGAGGTGGATTTCTCGGCGCACTCCTCGCACCCTTAGCCGCTACTGTACTGGGACCGTTACTAGGCTCCATCTTGGGACGCTAACGTCATGGAACATACGAAAAAAATGATGCTGGTCGAACCTCGACTGTTACAGAGTTTGCAATCACCCTATCCCGTCCCTGCCACAGTGCAACAACTCCAATCTCTGGATGAAGAGATGAATAGTATACTCCAACGTCGACTACCCGATCACGAGAAAATTCAACTCTACCATCATACGCTGAACCGGTACCAGACGTTTATGGATCAATATAGAGGGGGTAGTAGTAGTAGTACACCACGCCCACAACTACCCACAACGCCTACACTCACACCCCCGCCACCATCACCTGAGCTGGAAGAGGAAGTGTTGGCCAGTGTGCCTAAAGCCTTCAAGACCAAGGTGCGTTTATTGTTGGACCGGGTGAAACAGAATTCCGATATGGGTTGGAACGCTGAAGGAAAACTGCTGATTCGAAACCAAGTGGTGCCGGGGTCTCATATGACCGATTTGATCAACGATATGGTACGTTCTCGCAAACACTCTAATCCGCCGGGCTGGGAAGCCTTTGCTCAGGGATTAAAAGACACACACACCCCTCAAGAATTGGTAGGGAATCCTAACCGTTGGGCCTTTATGCAGCAATCGACCCGACACCAACCACCACCACCCTCCTCTTCTTGGGCCCCCATGTCACCGCCCAAAACACCACAACGACGACGGGGACGTACCAGATCTAAGTCACCGCGACGATCACAACGCCGAGGTAAGGCGCACAAGGCCTGGGAACCCTACTAAGGGGCACCCCTATAAAAACCCGGTGCAGAAGGCAGAACAACTCAGTCGTCATGTTTTACCTGACGTTGCCCAGTAATAGTTCACTCGATGTGTTTCCTGACAACACCTTGGCCAAGTATGTCACTCAATTACCACAACCGTTACATTTACCGGGTCGGTGGGAATGTGGACTGGTAGATATTCAGTACCCTTACTCATGGTACAACGTACGAGCCCAAGAAGTATGGTACGACGTCACCTACGAAGGCAAAGTAACCAAACTGATTCTCCCCGAAGGCCAATACGATACACCCCAGAAGTTCATAGAGGGTCTGCTGTCCTTGTTGGAGTACAAGTCTCTACGGGAGGCCACGAATAGTTCAAAACCCATGATAGCCTACCCCTTCAAGAATCACGTGATCTTGGCTGTCAACCCACACAACGACAAGTCCTGTATCCTGCTGAGCCCTAACGTGGCTGTGAAACTCAGTCCTACACTACAGCAAATGTTAGGTCTGCCTTACAGCGTGTACACGGGACCCACCACCGACAACGGTGACGTTGTGATGGATATGAAAGTAGGCATGTACGGACTGTACATCTACTCGGACGCAGTGGACAGCCATATTGTGGGCGATGTGAACACACCTCTGTTACGGGTGGTCCCCATTAGCAAGACGTATGGCAATCAAGTCAACCAGAGTTTCAACCATATACTCTACCTGCCCGTACGACATACGGATATCAACACGATCATGGTGGATATAAGAGATGACACGGGACACCCGGTCGCATTCGAACGAGGGAAAGTGGTGCTGACATTTCATTTCCGACAAGCCCGTTCTCCTCACTTCGTATAATGTACGTGCCTTACCAGTGCCATACGCCCAGCTATGCCGACTACTACAAGGAACAAACGGGAGGAGGCTTGCCCATCTTTAGCGGTGCACGCATGCAACGAGGTCACGGATTGGGAAACATACTGGGCAGCATTGTGAAAACGTTCTTACCCTTGGTGACACGAGGTGTTAAAGCGGTGGGGAAACAAGCGGTACGCAGTGGATTGCGCGTGGCCGGTGATGTGATGGGAGGCACAGCACCCCGACAAGCCTTGAAACGACGGGCTAAAGAAGCAGGCAGCGTCTTGATCGCCAAAGCCCTTAAAAGACAACCACGGACACAGCGAAGAGTCATTCGACGTCCAACACACCGACGACGCACACCCCCGAGGAGTAAGACCAAGAAGAAGAAGAAGAGTGGTAGGAGAGACATCTTCGCATAATGGCATTCATTCACTCCGAGTCGTGTCCGTCTACCAACAGTGAATTGGATTTGTGGACTATTCCACCCACCCAGACCAGTGTAGCCGAAGGACGTTGGGTAGAACATCGACCCCTGGCTAGTCTGACGGGGACGGGACCTGTGGAATTTACCATTGAAAACAAAGATACGGCCTACCTGGATTTAGCCCACACCTACTTGTACGTGAAAGCCAAAATAGTGGACGGAGCCGGGGCCCCCCTAGCGGACGATGCGATAGTAGGCCCGGTGAATCTTTGGCTGCACTCCTTGTTCCAACAGGTGGATATGAGTCTCAGCGATAAACTCATCAGTACGTCCACCAATACGTACCCGTACCGAGCCTACATGGAGACGCTGTTGTCGTACGGCAATGATGCCAAAAAAACACACTTGCAAGCCTCGCTGTACTACAAGGATACACCCGGCTCCATGAATAGCGTGCTCGCTGCCAATAATGGATTCACCGCGCGCAAAAACCTAGCAGCCACTAGCAGGTCCATCGATATGATGGGACGACTGCACGCCGATCTGTTCCTGCAAGACCGCTACATGATGAACGGTGTATCCATCAAGATCAAGTTGATCCGTTCCATACCTGCGTTCGCCTTAATGGCCGCTGGAGAGGCCCCCAATTACAAGATCGTCCTAGAAGATGCAGCCCTGTTTGTGCGTACGGTGGATTTGCAACAGGGGGTGTTGGTGAGTCACATGGAAGCCTTATCGAAAAAACCAGCCCTGTACCCCATCCGACGCGTACAGACCAAGGTGTTCTCTGTGCCAACCGGTACGATGATGGCCAATCGTGAAAATTTATTTCTAGGGGATCTCCCTAAACGTGTTACCATAGCGTGTGTGACCAACACCGCTTTCAATGGAGCGTGGGATGAGAATCCGTTCGCCTTTCAACATTTCAACCTGAACTTTTTGGCACTGCACGTGGCTGGCCATCAAATTCCAGCCCTACCATTACAACCGGATTTTGGTAACCAAAACTATGTGCGGAGCTACCTGAACCTGTTTACAGCCACAGGACAAAACAACCAGGACGAAGGAAATGCCATCACTCGACGAGACTTTTACCGCGGGTACACGTTGTTCGCCTTCGACCTCACCCCCACCTTGGAACACGATCATCAACTGGCCTTGCTCAAGAAAGGAAACCTACGGTTGGAACTGCGGTTTGCCGTCGGTCTAGCCCAGACCATTAACGTGATTTGCTACGCCGAGTTTGATAACGTCATCAGCGTGGATCAGCAAAGAAACGTGCTGTGTGACTACGCCAAATAGAGTCATGGATACAGAGCAGCTGATGGGCATACTCCAGCGAGATCCTAAGATCCCCTTTCGAGGTGTGTTTCCACGCAATGTGTTTCCCATCCACTCCACCACCCCAGCAGCCTACATCCTGAATACAGACCCGGGGTCTCGACCCGGTGAACATTGGGCACCTGTGTACGTGGACACCCTAGGCCAAGGCGAATACTTTGATTCCTACGGACTTGCACCCCTACATCCCGATTTGGTGAAATTCATGGACGTATCTACTACAGTGTGGCGTTGAAATACTCAAAGATTACAAGGACCCTTGAGTAGTGTGTGCGGACAGTACTGTGTGTTTTATCTCACTCACCGGAGTAGAGGACATTCTATGCCAACCATCGTACACATGTTTGATGATTATTGTCAAGCCGAAGACCGTGATGTCCGCGTCTATGACTGGACGGCCTCTCGTTTTAATGTGCATGCTCCATTTCTCTGGTTAACTTAAATGCACTGCGCGCAGGTCACTTGTTTTTTTTATCACGTTATTGTTATGACGTTGTTGTTCTGACGTTCATTGATGTTCAATAAAAATGATGAAAAAACACAAAAAATGAGGGTTTTGACTTATTTTTTATTTAAGTCAACAAGAAGGTAGAATATGTACAAATAGAATACAGGGTACAAATAGAATAGTAGGGTTAAGGTGCAAAAAAGTTCTGTCAGGAGTAGGATTCGAACCTACGCCAGCTCTTCGCCGACCAGCACTTAATACCGGCGCCTTAAACCACTCGGCCATCCTGACTTTTACAGTTTTTTGTGTATCAACAGTTATAGTGTTCCCGTTCACAAGTCCAGGTAAGTGGTGCTCACATCATCGGCCAACACTTTCCGTTTCGGGTAAAAGAAAGTAAAGGCGTCTCGTTGCTGAATGTACGTCCGCATCTGGTGGTCCACCACCCGAAATCCTCGGTTAGTGCCACTCGCACTGGCCTGGCTTTGCAGCACGTTCAAGTACAAGGCTTTGTCGATGTTGGGATCGCGCCGGCTCACCCCTTTGCAGCTAAACTTATTTTCGTCTCCCCGTAACAGTAATACGTCTTGGAGGAGAGACCAATCATAGCATCCCCACTCCACTCCAGCTTGAAGAGGCCCGGCGTACGCTTATCGTACTGGTAATGGTCACGTCGAGGTAGCCACTGGTCCCGCTCCGCTTCATACTGGGTACGTAACTCCGGTTTCACCAGGGACTCCCAATCCGCATTAGAGACGGCCATGTAGGCCGAGTCCGTATCCATCTCCATGAGTTGCCAGTCTGATGGATTAAAATACACACCCATGAAATCATACAGAAACTGCAGCATCCTCAGCTTGGCCACCTGGTATACCATACATCCAATCTGCAGGGGTAGGTTGTAACGGATAGTCTTCTTGGCTAAAGTGATTTCATAGGTGTCGTCATCAATGACGTGCACGGACCGAAACAGAGGAGAATTCACTTTTTTGCGGGCTTGGGCAGTAGTACAAATGTTCACGTTCACGTGCTTATCCTGGTTCGTGACCGTTTTTCCATAATACCCATTGCCCGTCAACTTCCAAGATTCACCGATGATGGCCTTACTCGAGTCTTGATCACCTTGACGACGGGCCGACGTCACGATGTCGGCATTCTCCGCAAAACAGGCGTGGGGTACGTATTGTATCACTTGGTATATCTGGGTAATTTCCAAACCGTGGTTCATGTACCACTGCAGTAAGGGAGTGCCCAGCAAGATTTTCTCGGCCCACATACTACCAATCAACATCCGTCGAGGTTGAGGCAAACACTCGTGTTGCTCCGCATAGGCCCTCATGGTGTCCCCAATATCATCCCGACCCACCAGCGTGTTCTTAAAGATGGGAGGACACTGGGCGAAGAGAGGCTTGAGAGTGTCGGGAACATGCAAATCACATTCGACAAAGCCGTAGAGGTCCCCCGAACGAATGGCGTCGAACATCTGTGGCAGACTCAGGAGTCGCCGACGATATTGTAGGAAGCGCACTTTCAATTTCTCCGCATACGGTTTCGGTAAAGGCACATCCTGCGACTGCAGGGGCTGCGACTCGGGCTCCGACTCGGACTCGGACTCTTCATCGTCACTAAACGCTACACCCGGTATAGGAATCCGATCGTCCAGTTGGTCCAGTACGTCCTGGAACTTGGACACCAATAGTTCTGTACTAGCCGCACTGACTTCCTCTAAATACTCCATCATGCGGGTGATCAACTCATGGGACTCCCCAGTGGACACGAAACACACCGGTGCAGCGTCATAGCCAGGTACGTTGCTCGAAATACTCACACTCAGAGGAATATGGCGCTGCGTCCACTGCGTTTTCGCTGAAAACATGTCCATGGGCTCCAACAGGGCCTCAAAATCGTAACACGCCCGGTAGGGAAAATAACGGTCCTGCTCCGGTATGATAAGACCCTCATCGGCCAGTTCCTGGAAAATAGTAGGCGTATTATGATACACACCACCCGGATATACTCGCTTCACAACGTTCGTACAGATTTTCTCGTGGAGATGTAAGTCGGAGGAACGGTGAAACACCCGATGGCATTGGGCACAACTGAAAGACTGAGCGTACTGGCTCATATTGTAGATCAGCGAAAAATGACTCACGCCATTGTCGTCGAACACATTGACTTCCATCGTAGAAGCATACCGTTCTGTTGAACGACGAACCAATTCAGCCACAAATGTATCCTCCTCGCATCGTAATCGGTATACAAAGATATTGATGTTGAACAGTGTTTCCACGTCATCCAAATTCTTGAACGGAACTCCACGGAAGTGCCGCTCATCCAAGTCTTGCTGCTGTAAATACTGTTTCCAATAGTCATTGACCACTCTGTCACAAGCCTTGGGGTCACACTCGTCCACATGCATGGCCAAACACCGAAACAGACATTTCCGGTCTTTGTAGGGCCCGTTTGCCCCTCCTGTTAATGCATACAGGCCGTGTCGATGAAGCAACCAAGGGGGTAGTAGTACAGGAGCACCGATAGGATGATCTCTCATTTTCGTGACGAAAAATGTGACGTTGGTCACCATTTCCACAAGCCATTGGGTATTGGGGCGTTGCAACCGGGCCCATTCCAATGGATCCAACGTAGTCAGTTGGTCGATGAGTGGCTCCAGAGAAATCGCATCCGTCACCGTGAACGGCTGATCAAACACATAGGTATTATTGCTGGGATAATAATACCGCACCTGGTCCGTCTCCTTGTGCCGTAAAATGTACCCGAATGTCATATTCAACTTGAACGCTGTCACCTGATCTGTGAAAATGTTCTCGGCATAGGTAGACAAATACGTGAGGTCCTGCAGTCGATAGTTATACAAGTCCAATAGACGACGGTCACGGTGAAAACAATGGCGTATGGTAGCCCAGTGACGTCGATAAATGTCCCTGACACGCTCGTCTTCAGGCAAGACTTCAACCGGAGGTGCTGCTGGGTCCCAGGGAAAATCTTCTCCACGTCTCATGCTTTCGTCTCATACAAGCGGGTAGGCAAGCAGGCAGGCAGGCAGGCAGGCTGGTCAGGTAAGTCAGGCAGGTAGGCAGGCTGGTCAGGTCAATCAGGCAGGTAGTGCAATGAATACACCCCACCCCTAAAAATCGCCTCCTTTTATACGTTTTTCTACAATCCGCCATTTTGAACCCACCACCACCACCCACAGGCCGCCATTTTAAACCCACCACCACCATCCACAGGCCGCCATTTTAAACCCACCACCACCTCCCACAGGCCGCCATTTTAAACCCACCACCACCACCCACAAGCCGCCATTTTAAACCCACCACCACCTCCCACAGGCCGCCATTTTAAACCCACCACCACCACCCACAAGCCGCCATTTTAAACCCACCACCACCTCCCACAGTGACAGAATACTCGATTCTGATTGGCTGTCGCTGTGACGTCACAGAGGTCATATGCAAATTTCTGAGGTCAATATGACTCAATTTACGCTTTACCTACTACTCCCCTGTGTTTTTTTTATTATTTTCACTTGATGCATGTTTTGTGGTGCACATTGGTCCTACCTAGGAGAAGACACCTATTGTTTTTTCAGCGCTGTCCGAAACTGGGAACTGGGTTGTTATCTACAAATCTCGTTATATGCAAATTACTCTTTCGTTTAAACTTTTCCGTCGGATAGCTTCCGAATGCCTTGGTCAATCAACTTCTAATTTGTTGTTTATATTGCTCCTGTCTAGGGGGAGACACCTATTGTTTTTAAGCTCTGTCCGATACTGGATACTTGTGTTTTTCGACATTTTCTGTTATATGCAAATTTTCCATCTGGACCATATGGTGAATTGGTTGTCTCTGTTTGGGTACCAATTCAATATTCTCATATGCATAGATAGCACATCAGTGATTGGTTCACAGTTATGACTGTCAAAATAGTCTGAAGCCATTTGCATCTAAAGTACATTAAGTTCCTGGTGTATTATAAGCGTCAGATCCGTCATTCATAATTCAGCCGTCGTCCATTAGAGAATATCCGCGTCCATAATCCAGAGACCTATTCCATATTCCATATAACAGTATTAGCACCAAATTCAAAAAGACAATCATCGTATACATAAACATAGGCTTGTTTCCTGCAAGAGAGAAGCGGTCAACAGTTTTCAATGATGCCGGCAAGACATCATGATATTCCAAAAATATCAAATCCGTATCGCTGATCAGTATTCTTAATCCATAATATTCGTTGCAAAGTCGTCATCCAAAGAATAATGTATCTCAGTCACGCTTTGATTGTGCCTGTTCATATGCGTACCATGAGGATCTTGAAGTACATGGGTTCATACGGCCCCTAGCCCCGGGTTAAGCGGAATTAGACACAAGTTACGAAACGTAACGCCATAGATCTTGCAAGCTACGCTCGTATTTTGCTATCAGCATGCGATATGTATCGCCAAATTTGAGAAACTTTGACTGGAGGCTTAAGTTTCTGCAACAATGTTTTGTGACGTTCATTAAAATCGCCACATTTAACACAGGATCTAGCAAATGCTACTAGGCGTGATACGCCATACAGTCGACGAGAGAGAAGGCCCGCTTCATTTTTGTAGAGATATAGGTCTAAATACGATGTGCCTGTAGGATTATCTGTAGTTTCCTTCAAATCCAGTGAAGGTGGATATATATCATTTATATAGCGACTATCCACAGCGAGAAGATCGTCTATATAGCGTTTGGTGAATGAGAAGGAACGGGCTTTGAATGGATCGGCCTTACAGACTAGTCTTTTGTGTTAATTGCCGTCATTTACATCTGACGACAATATAGCTCACCAATCTCTAATGTAGGAGTTGTCACAGCGAAACAGCTCACCAATTACCAGTATACGAGTTGTCAGAGCATTTCCACCATAGCTCTCTAGATTTGTATCTAATACCGCTTATGCCGGTGCTAGGGGCCGTGTGGTCATATCATCCAAGTTGCCACATGAACAGGTACAATAAAAGCGTACCTGAGATACAACACATATCACGAATCGTTAGATTCTTGGTATGTGCTTTAGAATAGGTTAACCAGAAGACTATTCTGTGCAGTCATGTGACGCAGTCAGTATGTCGGCACCTCATCCCACCTCCCTTATATGTGTTGTAATTTGAAAGCGCCTGCATATAGTCATATTCATAAGAGAACAGATATAGGTCAGCCAATAGGGGTGCACAATTAGTACCCATTGGAATACCTATATGCTGTTGATATATTGTGTTGCCAAATTTCACATAGATATTTTTAATGAGAAATTCAAGCAACTCTATAAACAAAGAAACATCCCATGAATGATATCTCTTGTATGTAGTAGAGCTAAAGAATGCTTTATGGCTTCCGACATTAATATATCTACGATCAGTTTTCTTGAACACAGATACTATTAATGAACTTAGACGGTCAATAAGGTCCTGGTGAGGGATTGTGGTATAGAGAGTCGAGAAATCCCATGTGGATACATGTCTATACGGTATGTGGCCTTTAGCATCAAGTTCTTCCGTAAGACATTTTGAGTTTTTCAATATCCACATACATTCAACGCCAGAGTTTTTAGAAATAGTGGCGCAATACCTTTCCCAAAATGCTTTTACCTCCTGAAGGTCCCTCGTCAACAGGGTTGAAGGAAGCTTGGTGGTGCAGCTTCCAGAACCAGCTATGAATCTAGCTTTGTATGGTGATTTATGCATTTTGGGAGTCCAGTATACTTTTGGTATATCGTTATGTTTGGTTGGAAGACAAATACCTCTTTCCTTGAGAAACGTTTTGTGATTGCTAAATAAATCTTCCAGAGTAAATGCAGTTTGAGAGTAAGTAGACGTATTTGATGGCGATATGTTTACACTCAATTCTTCAACCAGCACCTGGTAATAGTAATATTTACATATGAATTTTATATTATTTGGAGCTTTGACTGCTGGGACTATGACGAATTTACTCTGGAGAGTAGCTAGCACTTCTTGGGAATTGGGGATTCTCAGTACTTGTTTTACTTGGGGAAGGGTACTTCTGTCAGTATGGCGGATTGTTTCAACGACCTTGCTTTTGGTGAGGTCCAGCCAATCATCGAGTACTGTAGGTTCAACTTTTTCTCGCTTAGACCAATCAATAACGTACTGTTCCAAAGCAGACAGGACTATTCAATTGGGTATAGTATGGTGAATTTAGGCCCTGGGACATATACATGTATATATATTTCTCTCACAAATGAATTAAACAGACAGTGGCCTTGCAGATTTTAAAGCCACTGACATAGATACATTAATTCAAGAACATCTGAGTGCCAAATCTAGGTAGGAGGTGACAGTTTTTGTTGGTGCTGATCGACCTATAGGTAACGACACCTGGGAGTAAAGTTAAAATTTAATTTCCGCACAATAATTCCCCGAAAAGTTAAAGCTATGGGTTCGACAGAATCTGTTTAACTGCGCAAAGCTTAGTATAGGGTTCTAAATGATATCTACCTAAGATATGAGATGCAGAGTACATTGTTTATACACACACACATGCCGAATCACCTACAGTATATTCCTTTATGGTAATTACTAATAGGTCTGGCGGGGGAATCCCCGCAGTACTGAACCGCTGTTAGTTTTGAATTTCGTGTCGCCTTAAATGAAGGACATTTTCAAATCATTATATTCCGCATCATATGATTTACCGTAAAGCTTTTGCATGAACCAAATTTTATTTCAGAAGTATAATATAAAATAACTGGCGGGGAAATCCCCGCAGTATCGAACCCTTGTTAGTTTTGAATTTCCTGTCGCCTTAAATGAAGGACCCTATTTCCTTCAATTTTGCTATCAAATAATTGTGTTCCACATCATACGATTTACTATAAAACTTTCGCATGAACCATATTTTATTTCAGAAGTATAATATGAAATAACTGGCGGGGGAATCCCTGTAGTACCGAATCCCTGTTAGTTTTGAATTTCGTGTCGTCTTAAATGAAGGAAAACACTTTCTTCAATTTTGCTATCGAATGATTGTATTCCACATCATATGATTCACCTTAAAGCTTTGGCACGAACCATTTGTGTCCACAGATGTAACTTACTATAGTAATTACAGCTGAGATAGGGTGCACACTGTGCATATGATCAATTTCCTGAATTGAATTCAACCTTGTGGTTCTTCAAACTGACAGATGATGGCATGCAGTTGTCAGTGTGGTTGTTTTATTTTCTGGGAGCTGTATGGCCTCATTACAAACGTCTGGTCCGTCATTCATAATTCAGCCGTCGTCCATTAGAGAATATCCGCGTCCATAATCCAAAGACCTATTCCATATTCCATATAACAGTATTAACAATCATAGTATACATAAACATAGGCTTGTTTCCTGCAAGAGGGAAGCAATCAACAGCTGTCAATGATTCCGGCAAGACATCATGATGTTCCAAAAATATTAAATCCGTATCGCTGATCAGTATTCTTAATCCATCTTATTCATGTCGCCGAGCTCCACCGTCTATCTCCCAAACTAGCTCCTGACCCTCATATATTGTGTTTGAGCATATATATCCAATATAACTTGGCAGAAAGTTGAAATTTGTGTGTAGTCTGCAATATTGATATAATTCTGTCACCCATCAATGAATTGCAACCCCAAAAGCTCTCAATTTATCAGACACAGACCCATGCTTTTGTATTTGGTAAGTGGGTCCCTTGCCTAAATATCTTGCTTGGAATTGTTTTTCGTGCCAATCCGCCTCTTGCCTCAGGATCTGGCTTGAGATTGTTGATTCCTGTATAGGTGGCGCCACCTGAAAGCTAAGTTAAACGTGTTTCAAGACAATAACTTTTGAAAACCTGGACCGATTCATTTCAAATTTGGTGTGTAGGTACCTCGCCTCAATATCTCGCTTGGCATTGTTGTTCATGCCGATCCACATATAGGTGGCGCCGCCTGGAGGCAAATTTAAAATTATGTTTCCGGACAGTAAAGCTTGACTGGATTCTTTCCAAATTTGGTATACGGGTACCTTACCTGAAGGTTTCGCTTGGGATTGTTTTCCTTGTCGAGGTGGCGCCACCTGTAAGCCAAGTTAATGTTTTCTATTTCCAATGTCAAGGGATCTTGCCGCAAGATCTCGGTTGGGATTATTTTTTAAGCCTATCTGCCTATATGTGGCGCCACCTGTGGGCCGAGGTAAAATTGCATTTCCGGAGAGTAACCGTTGGACCTGAACGGATTCTTTCAAATTCGGTATGTGGGTACCTTCCCTCAATATATCTTTTGGGGCCATGTTAATATTGTTTTATGTTTTACTCTCTTCACAAATAATGAATGTTGCAAAAGGGATGCCTCCTCGATCGTATTCGATCGACTGTATCTAGTTGTACAAGGGATCGGATTGAATGTGCTTCAGTGTTCAGAGATGTGCAGCTCATCTACAATAGCTTCAATAGCTTTATAGCATGTTCAACACCAAACCTGGGGAGATCAAATGTGGACCATAATTGTATTAAACATACATGTATTCCGTCAAAATGCGCCAGAATACAACATTTCACTAAATTTAGATAATGAAAAATCCCAGGAGATACCATATGACCATATACATGTAGCAGGAAAGTATTGGTATCTTCCCAAGCGTACACAGCTAACAATAAGGGGCAAATACTCTAATTTTCGTTTTAAAATCAAGGTATTGACCTACTGACCTACGAATAGTACGAGCTTTGACCATTCAAAATACACCTTCTCTCAAATGGTAACCATAAGCATATCTTATAAATGATACCATACATGTAACTTACACAGCAGTAGTAGTGGTAAAATGGTGTGATGTGTTACCCTTGCCATCTAAAGATTTGTTGAGAATTTCCCTGATCCGTTGTAGATGCCTCAAGCACAATACCTACCCATGTTTCAAACTGCACCTCCTCCCATCCTAGAAGGATGCATCTATACATGGACGAAGAAAGAAATCGCAATGAAAATTTTCTACACCGTGGGTTGAGGTTCATTCTAAAATAAGCATTTTTCTGTTCGGGATGATGGACAACAAATGCATATTTGCGAGGATCAACAGATTATGTGGCCACAGGAAGGATCTGAGTCCCATGAGTTCCCATCTAATCAGTGTAGTTAAAAGGACTATTTAGTCATATTGTGGTGACATCCGATTGAACCGGTCGGACATCGATTACATATCTCACACACAATTTCCATCTGGCAAGTTAACATAGATATGTCATCATAACCCCTCTTCTTTCATATATCCAATTCCGCTTAAGTCATTGATAGGGAATGCGTAGTTGCTCCGTTCTAGGTGACCATCCAAAATCGAAGCATGACAGAGATACAAATACATCATGCATCGGACAATCACTCCTGGTCTCTGGGAGTGCATTTGGGGACAATGCTATCTGAAAATACGGATGTAGTGCTATATGTCTTCTTGTCATATTACGCCGTTCCCGCCACCATTGCGTATTGCCGCTTGATATTGCGCCAGGGTGATACGCTCCCTCGGCATCTGGGCAATTCTCTCTTTAAGCTAATCTGTTGATACTAGTAGTCCAGTTATCACCGCTTAAAAATATTTCCTAGGATGAACAGAGAGAGAGAGAGAGAGAGTGCACAAACAAACCCAGATGTTTGAGACGGCTAAAATTAGGAAAACAAGAGAATTCTATCTTTGTTGTCGCGGTTTTGTTTAGTTGGGCTGCTATTCAAAGGGCATTCAATACAATGCGTTCCTGTGACTGATGACTGACATATAGTAAGGTCACACTCATTACTTGTAAGGCATAATCGTCTTCCGACATTACAAAAAATTGATCAATCTACCATCAGATCAGATTGGGGGACCTTTGGATATTAAAGTTGGCAGTCCATTTATCAAATTCTTGGTTTTACAGTATTTCATATTTCTTGAAGGAAACTGTCGTCTAAAATCGAAGTTGTACATTGTACCGCTGTGGTGCTGACTTTTGAATCAATAAAAGCACAAGACACAATTGAGTTTGAAAATGATCGGCGGACAAATTTAGAAATTCGCCAGTTCGTTAACACGTTACACTTATTCGGAAGGCAGAAACGATGAGATCAAAAAGTAGGAAGAGTCAGCATTTATTAATGCTGCCAGTCCCCTTATAAAAATGTACCATGGTGTACCATGGATTATGTCCCAAAGTACCGTGGTACACCATGGTACAGCCTGGTACAGGCATGGTACAACCTGGTACAGTTATGGTACAGCATGGTACAGGCATGGTACACCATGGTAAATCTATTGTATTAGCATGGTACATGCATGGTAAATCGATGGTACAATGTTCCAATGTACCATGGTACTTTCAGCATGGTACAACATGGTACATTTTTATAAGGGTCAGCATATACATCTGATCAAATTATGATGGATGAAGTGTCCCATCGGTTGAATGGAATGCTTGTGATTGTTTCCTAGAAACAGGGGTGGGCCTTAAGTGTCTGTCCACAGTTTCGATGGAATGGACCCTGTTTAATTTCATAATAGCGTAGACCGCCTGTTTTCATAATGTTTCTTTCCTTCGTAGTGAAGTATATCTATCGGCAGTAGTTGGAAGAATCTATGGCCCAAACAACAACAACTGCATAACAGACACCATCAACGACTGCTTAAGGAGGAGATTCAAGAAAAACACCTCCAAGTCCTTGAATTGAAAGCTGAACTTCCACGAACTGAACAACAACTGACATGACTGATGAAGTGTACAACATGGCTTAAAGCGACTGCGACGAAGTTTCATGCGAAATCCGCAGAGGACAGGAATATTAAGACTGTAACCAAACGACACGAACGCAAGTTGTCCTCTCTTCTTAAAGTGTACATTGTTAGTAACGGACAAGAGAACAACCCGAACAACATTATAACCCGAACAACATTATAACCAACCTATCCGGTGATGATTTTTCTGACGAACAGCTGTCTATTCTCCGTTTCGGACTTAAACATGGCCTCGCCACTCTCCCATGGAATCCGATCTGATCATTATGGCCGAGTCGGTCTGGGACAGTTTATACAACACGAACTTGTTGCCTTCAACATATATGAAACGAGAGAAAATAGATCAGAGCCCTTGCCTGTAACTTCATGGAATTGGATGACAAAAAACTCAAACCTGATGCCAGAAAGATCAGAATTCTTAAAGACATGAAACAAAACTATGCAATACTTAAGCCAGACAAATGCAACGGCGCCGTCATTTTGAAAAGAACAGATTATTTTCATTGTCTGACCAATACCTTTGCTGATGAGACCAAATTCATTGAAGTAAATGAGGATGGTACCCATACACAGCTTAATACGCTACAATCCTATCTCTTGCATGGAGATGAGGAATCGCGGAGAGCTCACAGCGGGCGAGTACAAAGCTAGCAGACCACGCAAAACATCAAAAAGTGAAATATTTAATAACATATAGTTGTGTGAAACAGCTGCTTATATATAAAAGCGCTTATGTGCCTCCCCGATGTTAATGACAGAGCCCCACCGGAGAACTATACCTAGCTATATTTTAGTAAACACAAACATTACTGACTCCTCTCAACACTGGTCAGAACTATTATTAAGAGAAGCCCTTTAAACAAGACGCATCAAACCACTCCCCAACCATGGACTTAAAGCGACAAAAGACCTCACTCTATTCAGATAATATGTACCACCCAGCGGTTATCCATTATAGTTATATTTGTTCTACCTTTGTATGAACTTGTGCTCACCTGATAATTCAACCGTTTAACAACCTCTGTATATACTATATCAATGTTTAACTTCAGTGTCTAGCATGTATGTATTACTCTGATCACATGTATTGTTTACTTTTATTTCCACCAAACACTGTGCAGTACCCTTAACCCTATTCACGCTGAACATGTATATATTAGATTTTTTACCTAGTACTCGTTACTTTCTGACGATGGTCTGAAATAGACCGAAATATACAAGTCGTATAAACAACATCATGAATTTGTCATTCTTCGGAGGTAGACTACTTGTGTATTATGTAAGAATCATCAGTGGATCTACTGGATTACATCTATTCTGCCATCATATTCGAATTACCAGTTCTTCAAGCGGGCTTATGCGAATCGGTGACCGAGTTTGTCTACACAGCGACAGGAGCAAATTTGACACAGCCTCAGTTATTCCCCTTGTGCGTGAAAATCAAGGATCATTTAGAGTAAGAAAATTTGAGAACAAACTGGCAGGTTAACCTGGAGTTATTCAAAATGGCAGCAGGTCAGGGAACACAGGACGAAATATATTATTGAAATCACTCTTACAATTTCGTGTTGAAATTGGGTCGAACATTGCCATTTGGTATTATTTAAAGAGGTTTCCAAGAATGCAATGTGGAGAGAAAGGATCGCATTTCAGTTTCGAATCAGTAGTCAGGTATAAGTATGTTCCGGTACCGTATAGTATAAAACTGAAACACTGTCAATCACCTGCATTAAAATACACCGAAAACCGGAGATAGTTAGATCAAGAAACTGTTAAAACAGAATGGCTTGCTGCCCTTTTGATGTGATGCCCGCTTGCTGGATGGCATGGAACACCCTCTACGTCGTTTTGATTCCGCTCGAGCTGATCTCGTCAGCACCGGTAATTTACTGGATGAAAACACTGGATTGGACAAACGGTCTATTGAGAACAAAAACTTGCTATGTTGAATCTCGCAGCTACATCGGCAACCGTACTGACACTGAAAGAACTGGAAGTTCATTCTACAAGAGTCACGTAACGAGATCAATGTCGCTTTGAAGGTCCATCCACAAAGCCGACAGAAGCCCCAGTAAATTCGGTCTACTCGCCAAACCTGATACAGTATCAAGACAACAGCGATTTATCACGGCTGATCTTACAGGTCATTATTTAACTCGGCTGATCCAGAGGATATCACTCCAAAGACCAATTGTTCAAGCTAAACACGATCATGATTGGCCGATCGGGAGCTTACATTATATTTGTGTAGGACGTAGCTTAAGCCGCCAAAAAATGAATTACTGGCCCGAACCTAAGTTTTTACTCCATGAATTAATCATACTTCTACCATGAATCTTATCCAATCGCGGTGATATGGAATGCATCGATGAGGGTTTGGACAGTAAAAGTGGGAAGAAGTTAACTGATTTATACATTTCTTCTTAAAATAAAATCCTATTATGATTACTGACTTATTTGAAGTAAACAGACTATTTTTATATTTCCTCATTCACGTGAATTGTTATGAGTTACATTTACGATATTGCATCTTATCTACTGCTTGTTAAAACGCACACATCCCATTTCACACGTTACTGCCAATTTTCTAATTATATTTCTGTGTTGTGGAATTTTCTGGGATTGCAGTGTTAAACAGTTTAGATTCGCGCTAGGATCACCAAGAGATAGACGTGTGCTAGGATCACTCCGGCTGCTCATCACATCTCATCTACACCTGATGGGATTGGGAACCGGATTCTTAATTGTACTTTTCTGGTCAAGGTTAGAGATCACATAAAAAGAATTTAGTACTGGAGTATAATATACCGTGCTAGCGTTCAACACTGTATTCGAATTAATGTGACAGTCACAGGTGATGTGACAGGTTGCCTGTATTCTTTACCGTAGATAGATATTCCAAAACCGAACTATCGTTTCGCAAACTGTATCAGCATAGAATCAATTGAAATGGTGTCCTAATGAACAATACCCAGCCCAATAACTTATTTAGAAGCTCAGTGTTAAATGATCGGCTTTTTTTGAAACTCAACTATTTGGATAAAGCATTGGACATTATTAATTTACCACGAATCCTGAATGATCCAGATGTACGCAGCGCTGTACCAAACTAATTTAAGTTCACAGAACCTCCTTGCATTTCATATAAGAATATTAAATCTATAGCCACCATAATATTTAATTACTGTAATGCTGTTAAGGAGTTTGACTGGAACTTTAACACGGCTGGAGGTTATAGTTGTGATTGTAAATCATCGAACTTTATCTATACACCATGCAAGCATGTTGTGACTGGTGACCTTGATATAGTGAGTGATGAAAACTTAGAAACACTTCTGAATAAGGGGACTGTATAGATTTTAAGATTGTAACAGATTCTTTTTGTCAAGCGACTACGTTGGAAAATATTTTTGTCCGGGTCAGAGAGAACTGTGTCTTGGGTTATTTGAAAGAGATCGGTTTGTTACATAAGTTTTAATGTGTGTATGTTTTAATGTGGTGGATTACTAAGTTATTGGCTTGAGTATTTAGAATTTTGTTATATATAGCTATACAGCTGAAATATTGCTGAACGCGACATTAAACCTCAATTTTCATGTAGAGAGCCGAGAAAAATAAACCTGAAGGCGGGCCAGAATATAGTCCTGACTGCACTGGAATGTATGCTATTGAGTGGACAAAGCGAGAAAAAGTTGAACCTACAGTACTCGCCGACTGGCTGGACCTCATCAAGAACAAAGCAAATGGATATTGAAAAATTCAAAATTCAATGAGAACTTGATGCGAAAGAACAAATACCCTAAAGACATGTATCCACATGGGATTTCTCGACTCTCCATACTACAATCCCTCATCAAGACCTTATTGACCGTCTTACTTCATTAATAGCATCGCTGTGCAAGAAAACTCATCACCGATATATTAATGTCAGAAGCCGCAAAGAATTGTTTATCTCTACTATATACAAGGGATATCATTCGTGGAATGTTTCTTTGTTTCTCCTTAATAATATCTATGTGAGATTTGGCAATACAATATATCAATATCATATAGGTATTCCAATGGGTACAAATTGTGCACCCCTTTTGACTGACCTATATCTGGTCTTTTATGAATACGGCTATATGCAGACGCTTTCAAAAACAGATCATTTCAACGCTCGTTCTTTTTCATTCACTAGACACTATATAGACGATCTTGTTGTGAATAATCGCTATATAAATAGCGCAGTGAAGGATATATATCCACCTTCACTGGATTTACAGGAAACTACAGTACGTCTTGTTTAGACCTTTATTTCTATAAAAATGAAGCGGGCCTTCTATCTCGTCGACTTTACGACAAAAGTGATGATTACAATTGCGACATAGTACTATCGCTATATGGACGGGTGCTATTGACGTGCTTCCGGTCAAAGTTTCCCAAATTTGGCGAGACATACCGCATGCTAAAATACGAGCGTAGCGTGCAAGATCTTTGGCGGTACGTTTCGTAACTTGTGTCTAATTCCGCTTAACCCGGGGCTAGGAGCCGTATGAACCCATGTATTTCAAGATCCTGTTAATAGTCATATGATCAAACACAATCAAAGCGTGACTGAGATACATCATACTCTAGATAACGACTTTACAGCAAAACACATATGGATTAGGAATATTGATCTGCGATACGGATTTGATATGTTGGAACATCGTGATGTCTTGCTGGCATCATTAAAACTGCTGACCGCTTCTCTCTTGCATGAAACTAGCCTAGTTATATGTATACTTTGATCTATTCTTTTAATTTGGTGCTAATGCTATCATATGAATTAGGTCTTCGGATTATGGACGCGGAAATTCTTTAATGGACGACGGCTGAGTATTAAATGACGGACTAGACGCTTTTGCATTACTATTATCACAACCTATGACAATCATTGCCGATCGTTGATAATGAATCAGTAAACATGACTCGGACTGGCGAGGATGAAATGTGTAGGAGAATTCTTCAGAAGCACCCTACCTTCGCATTAGCATGAATCTTGTATTTACTTCCATACTTATATATTGGTGATCCAGGTGTTGCTTTCCTGGGGGAACTGCCGCAGGGATAACGTACTGTAGTTAACATGGTACCACATGTTTTCGTTACAATAACGTGCGATTTAGATTTTTTGTACATGATTATACATCTAATCAATACTGTTGCGAGTTCGTTCCCTTTACGTGATGGCTTTATTCACTGCAGAGGTTTCGCATTAGCTAATTGTTAGACCTTACCATTTCAATCATAAGACTTAGTATGGCAGTGCTGTCACACATCTTGCAGAGATTCCGTATTGTGAATGCAAACTAGTCGATATCCATGTTTACATGTAAGATAATCGTAGTCCCTGCTCCTAATTGACCTCTGTAGTTGGAGCTGTTGTTGAATCGTCATAGTGAATGAGGTTAATAAATGAAATATCTCCTAATATAAAAACGTAATTTGAAGCCATATAATATTCTATGCCTTTGTTTGCCTTATTTAATGTACTGTATATTTTCCCATTCGAATGCTTGTGACCGGAATATAATTGCCAATGTCCACATATTAAATCTGTCATAACACTATGAGTCAGAGTTTGGTCTGAATCGCTCTCCATTACCATTGTTGGCTCATCCGCCTGTTAGTTGGATTATATCGTCTTTTCCTTGACTTATTATCTATCTATTTCAAATCGGTAGCTCAGCTACTTACGTTGGTATTTGAAACACCATTAAAATATTAATCCCACAGATAAACTGGAGATATTACAAGTCACCCATAGCCGTATGTCGGTCCGAATGAGCCGAAATCCCGATAAGCTTTTCGGTCATCCGCGCCTCGACGTTGGAAGTTATTGGTCGCTCATAATCCTGTCTGGCGAAATTTTGCTAATCCTGACATGGACATCACGGCGATTTCTTTAGTTCTACAGCCAGGAAGATCAAATTACATCTTATCGATGTGTCCAACCGATAGCGGAATGTTCGCACTCTGGTGGGTTTGACATGGCTGAAAACGGATTTCCACGATGCGCTGCGCATGTATAACAGTATACAGGCTACACAATTGACACCCCTGTTTTAAATATTCACTTGTCTTCTGCTGTATTTTGTTAAGTTTGCTTTCCCTTATTAACGAAAGATAACTGTGTAATTTATATGAGGAAAATGCCGTTAATACAGTCGCTATAATCGAACTTTGTTTTGGAACAACAAAATAATCTTTTGGGATATTTCATATATTTAATTAAAGTGGCCAGATTCCTGCACTAATACAGACATTTGGTAAAGAAAATATGAGTAATCCTTTTACAAAATGTTACTAACTAATAATATATATTCATTATATCAAAAAAGACTTCCTAATAGAATGTAATCTGCAGATTATATACGGATCCTTCTTCCCTGCCGCATCTCCGCAATATAATTCCCGATCGGTAAGTGTGATGAGTTATTCACTTACATTTGATCAATAATCGCAACACGAGATTGTTATTCTTGGATAAATAAATTGAGAGAATATGAGTATGACGAGATTGGAGGACCGAAAGTTCCACATGTAATATAAGGTTGTCTTACTCAAGAGTGAAATGGTTAAGAGACGTACCCTAGCTTATATTCTACCACCGGCATTTGTATAGGCCAGAACTTCGAATATTCCCATTTGTGGACAGGAAAAAACGCATGCTTCCATAACCCAACTTCACCTAAAAGCACAATTTTAACTGCTCTGCAAACTGACCGAGCAAACTGACATCTCAACATTGAATTACATATACTTAAGATAACAATTCATACTTAAGTATAGATATCACTGAGATATTGTGAGGACATGTGGGAATGGTTATAGTATATGCAAACCTAGCAATAAGGTGTCTCCCTCGCTAAAATTTTTGCCTAAGTAAGCGTGATTTGACACGAAGACAGTTTTGATATTGTTTAGCTATCAGCTCCGTGGATTTAGAAACATCGCCTGTTTGCCAACATCTTTACGCAACAACTGGCGGTCACATCGAAATTGTAAGATAAACAAATTTGGTTGAATTCAACGACTGGGAGTTGTGTATGTGAGTGTGTCAATTAAGGGGGGGCGATGGGGGGTATAGGTGAAAGAGTGAGGATGACACAGTAAAATTTCAAAACTGTGGGTTAGATGTATCGATTTTTTTTCCTCAAAACGCGACTATGAAATATCAAGATTAATAATAATAACAATAATAAAATCTTTATTTAGACTGGGTAGCTCGTTTAGCCGAAGGTTAGTCTTCCACGAGGCCCAGTATAAAAATTAATACTGTACAAGTTGGACACTTAACTACAAGAATAAAACAATACACACGTTATAAATACACATTGAAAGGTAAGAATTTCGATAATAAAATCATGGAATTAAAAATTAAAAATAAATAGTTATTATACGTCGCGAGATTTCAAGAATCTGGCTTTAAAAGATTGAATTGATGGCGCCTCTCTGATGTAATTGCTAAGATCGTTCCACATCCTTGGACCGTAGTACATAAAACCCTTCTTAAAAATTTCAGTTCTTGGGCGTGGTACCATAAGGTCACCACGGGTCATGGAACAAGTAGTTCTTTGTCTCTTTATCCGCTGCATTAATAACGTACATAAAATGGTTCCCTTTATTACATAAACCCGACAATCTCCTGTTGGTCAGCACATGTAGTACACCTCCATTTTGCAGAATAAAACACGTCTGCTGGGCGAAAAGAGCGGTGATGCAAGAGAAACGATTCCTCGACGGCAAATTGTTTACATTTTATAGTCTCTTTTGTTGTGTTATTATTGACGATTTATTTAGTGATAATCTGTATTGTTTGGTCATGTTATTATAATAATGTCTCAAAATCTTCCAGTTACCGCACCATATTTGCCTATGACACCTAATTGGCGTAGCGTTTAAATTAAAAATCTATTGTTTAGTTCCGTGTATAAACAATTAGAACAATTTAAAGCTAAATGCTTCTATTAACCCATACACATCACGGCCTATTCCTCCCGCTGCCCCTGTCCTTCGGGTTCTTTTCGTATCCCCCAATGAGGATTTTCAACTCAACTCGATGTTATTTGCCTTTCCTGGTTATATAATATGTGATTATATTGTATGCGAAGTATAAATTGAATGCACCACTGGCATGGTAATCCAGTGATAATCCAATGAAACGCAGATAATGGTCCATGTTGAAGTGGAAAATAGTCAGCATAACTTTATCAAGTTAAAAACATCATCACAAATATATGATATAGATATTATGACAAATAAGACAAATCATATCAACTTAGAGAGTGAGACGAATTGAAGATAGTAGGACATAATATGGAATACAACACAAGTGTCTAGTCCGTCATTCAATATTCAGCCGTCGTCCAATAAAGAATTTCGGCGTCTATGATCCAAACACCTAATTCATATAATAACATTATCACCAAATTAAAAGGATAAATAATAGTATACATAGAACTAGGCTAATTTCCAGTCAGACAGAAGCGGTCAACAGTTTTCAATGATGCCAGCAAGACCTCATGATGTTCCAAGAATAATATTCAGGGTAGCCAGTATTCCGCACATCTAAGCTTTTAAAATTCTTAGTTGTAACCGATCCAGTAGTTGGACTCTTACTGGCGGACTTCTGTCATTATGACTCGCCTAGTTTGCGATATTCTCCTGCTTTTAAAATATCTTAACATCTGATAAAGTTTGTTCTTGAATAGAGCCCTTTGTGACCAATCGAATACGGCAAATTATAGACATTTGTGCTTATAGGAAAGTGGAAAATGAATGTTCTGCTCTGAAAATAATACATAGCGCGACGTGCGACGCGAACGTCCGCCGTGAGTCGTATTTGAAGGAAAATTCAAAACGCTACGTGCAACGAACGTTCGCGCCACGTTCTCGTCGCCGTCTGTCAGTAGATTAACCTAGGGAATAGCGAAGCACAGACATTTTCGTAGCGGCCCCACGAGTGCTCCAAATTGACACTTCACACGACCCAATCGGACCACAGATGCCCGATCAAATGCCCTTTCTCCATTATTCTCTGACCACGCATGCGCAAATCGGCGGGATATCCAGGATACCCCACCCAAGTCCGGCGCTGCCCCACCAGTGCTTCAATATGATACTCAACACGACCCATTCGGACTAAGGGGATGGTACACCTCCACCCATGCGCATTCAGATCTGTTCAGTAAAATTCCCCCCATGGCCTCGAGACCCCTCGCATCCTATTTCTGAGCGTAAAACAGAAAAATAAGATGCTACTGTCACGAAAAATATTCCTATTGGGACTGTCAGGTCTCAAGAATATATATCCGCCATCTAACACCTGATGCAAACCGTGATATTTTCAACTGTTCATATTAAGTACAAAGTAGTCTAGGTTCTCGTTAAGCGACGTTGAGATAATGGCCAAGATTTGGATGGGTCACAAGTCGCTGTATTATCTGGGCTGATGAGTGTCCATAGTATCGCTGCATGTATGACAATGCATAATGTATGTATAGCTATAATCCCGATGGTTGGAAGATTGAACTCTGTGGTCAACTGTTCTCCGGACATTCCCGGAGATGACGGGGTCTTACCTTAAGATTACCGGACATTCCCGACGATTCCCAGTGAATCAAAATGGGGATTAATATTGACTGGGAAGTCACATGGACGGAGATTTATCCACATATATAGTCATCCGTGACGTCATATAAACACGTGGCCATAAGTGACGTCATCCCCGGAAGTTACCTTTCGTCACGGATGTGACGTCACAGGATGTGAAGTCATCCGTGACGTCATCCATCTCTTCATTTTCAGCTTCATTTCCTCCAGCCCCTCAGAAATACGACAGAATAAGGGTTGTATATACTATTATGTACAATAAAATATGCTTAATTTCGCATAATAAAATTTAAGGTATATAGAGGATATCACCTGTTAGAAATGGGTGATTTTCTTTTTATTATATACTTCTGTTGTACTACTTTATCCTGATTTTTTAAAACATTAAAATAATTCAGATTTTGTTGGCTTTTACGACTGAAGATACACTGGTTATTTTCACTGTGACGTCACTTGCGGACTACTTTGCTGTCAACAAAATCGCACTTGCTGCAAGCGAATTTCTTGCAGTCGGGTATCCTGCAATTTAGTATCGATGACATCCAGCAGATTTCAAGAATTTTATTAGCTTTATATCACAAATAAACGATTTTCATGCCGACCCGTCAGCCAACCCGCCCATACCCCCCCCCCCCCCACCACCTCCCTCTTCGGCAGAAAAGCACGGTCGATCCTGTTTGGTGTCTGGCTTGTCTCCTTGTCTGCACTCGGGCAGGACTGGCGCACTGGTTTCTCGTTGACCTCCCTGGTTCTACACGGTGTTTCTCTTTGCACAGAACATTCTCATTTCAAATAAAATCCGCACTCGCCCTTGATTTCGCTCATGTCTACCCAAATAGCACTATTTTGATTTAGCAAAATCGAATGGTTACGATAAGTTATAGCCAGATTTATATTTACCTGTCGTGCATGGTTGTTGTTGTGTGGAATTTCGACGGTGATAAGCCTGCGGAGTTATCATTGTGATTTTGACGATTCTTAATGAATACTCACTGACAAGAGTTCACTGTCGTTGAATTTAGTTGTTTTCATGTTTACTCATCAACTTTGGTGCGACATTTTCATGATATGACCCCAATTTCGAGTCTTTAATTGAGGAATGGGTTTCATTTTCCGCCCTAGTTCGTGTTGCACTCTGCACTGCTCTGGCCCTGCACTGTCAAACTGCAATCACGTCGTGCATTTGTAGGTGCACGCGTACGTGACGAGTCGGTCCCATTATCGCCATTGCGGGTATTTCTTATTCATTTTATGCCTATTTGTGTTTTATTTCTTGTCAAAATCTGGTCATCACAAGGCATAATAACATACAAATCCTTCCCAAACATTTAGCTTGTTTTTCTTTGGCGCATAAACCTTGTGGATGTTTATTTAGTAGTCGTTATTTGTATGGCACATACACAATATTGTATAGGACATCACAGGAGAGTGCAACAGACGATATAAAAAGTACCAGGCAGTGCACGGTATAAGAAAACAAACTGGTAGAAAACGTGCTGATTTAACTTCAGATTTACAGTGTCAGGTGGTGAACGAAGTACCGAACGATATAAGCAAACATAACGATTTGAATATCCCAGCCTGATCTATCATATTAATAATCAAGCGAGTGTTTTTCTTGATCTGCGATCAAAACTCACGCACATTTGCAACCACAAGAATTCGCTTGTCGCATTCAATGTTAATTTATTTCTGTCTTTTACCGCGTTTGTGATCTGGTAATGGTTATTAAGTGAAATAATTTCTTGCGGATAGCAACTTCCTAAATAATTCTGCAAATAAAACGAATCATATAGCAGACTGCCCCAGTCTTTCTTCTCGTTGTACAAGCATATCAGCTTAGCGGATTAGCTGTATCCCACGGTTCATTTAATTATACTAAATGCAAATATTCGGACCGGTATTTTGCTCAAAGTTCAACGTATAGGTCTAGTTTCGAGACGTTCATGTAGATAGAAAGATATAAGCACCCGTAATTATTATGGAATTATTTGAGGTATATTATGTTAGTTGGCAATGGTCACCTATATTCCACTTGTTATCATATGTTGGCTTTGGGGAGGGGGGACTGATATTTTAACGTTTATCATACTTAGACAGTTAGATACAAGAACATAAAACACGCATCTTCAAGAGCGGATCTAGCGAAAATTCATAGGGGGTTCGACTATGACAGCCCAACCGGCGAGGGTCCAGGGGCCGACTAGGCCACGGAAGCGCCGGATCCTAGATCGCCGCAGTCAAAAAGTCACATATCATGCCTGGATCTATTAGACTTTCTAGTTGTATTTCGTATTGGAACATTACGATACGAATACGATTTATCAACACAAAGTTAAAATAAGCGAATTATCATAGAGCAACAGGAGAGGGACCAGGGCCCCTATAGGCCCCAGAAACTTCCGGTTCTAGTTTGCCCGTTTTCTCGGAAATAAATAATGTAATGTATTTTATATGATGGCCGAGAAGGGACATCGCTGTATTGTGTTAATGATTACGGACCGACACACGAAGGCAGGATGCGAAGTCAGGATGCGAAGGACAAAGGTAGGATGCGAAGCGCGAAGTCAGGATGCGAAGTGGCGAAGGTAGGGTGCGAAGTGGCGAAACCAGTATGCCAAGCGCGAAGTCAGGATGCGAAGTGGCGAAGGTAGGATGCGAAGTGGCGAAGCCAGGATGCTAAGCGCGAAGTCAGGATGCGAAATCAGAACAAAACAATGCAAAGACTGGAAGCGAAGCGCGAATTCAGGATGAGAAGCCAAGATGCAATGTCGCGACGGCAGGATGCGAAGTGGCGAAGCCAGGATGCGAAGCTCGAAGTCAGGATGCGAAGGACGAAGATAGGATTATAAGCGCGAAGTCAGGATGCAAAGGCCGGGTGCGAAGTGCGAATCCGGAATGCAAAGCGCGAAGTCAGGATGCAAAGCACGAAGTCAGGATGGGAAGGCATGATGCGAAGAGGCAAAGTCAGCTGCGTTAACTTCGCGTTTCGCATCCAACCGTCGAATCCTGCCTTCGCGAGATAGCATCTTAAATTCGCGCTTCGCATCTACTTTCGCATCCTGGTTTCGCGCTTGGCATCCTGGCTTCGCACTTCGCATCCTGCCTTCGCATCCTGATTTCGCGCTTCGCATCCTGCCTTCGCATACTGACTTCGCGCTTCGCTTCCAGTCTTTTGCATTGTTTTGTTTTGATTTCGCATCCTGGTTTCGCGACTTCACATCCTACCTTCGCGACTTCGCATCCTGACTTCGCGCTTCGTATCCTGATTTAGCGCTTCGCATCCGGGCTTCGCCACTTCGCATCATGCCTTCGCGACATTGCATCTTGGCTTCGCATCCTGACTTCGCGCTTCTCTTCCGGTCTTTGTATTGTTTTGTTTTGATTTCGCATCCTGACTTCGCGCTTAGCATCCTGGCTTCGCCTCTTCGCATCCTGCCTTCGCCACTTCGTATCCTGACTTCGCGCTTCGCATCCTGACTTAGCGCTTCGCATACTGGCTTCGCCACTTCGAGTCAAACAGAAGGTGTGATATTTTCAATATCGATGGCTGCTTATGGGAAACATATGTGAAAATATAGAATCATATAGAACCATTATGTTCCTATTTATTCCGGGAAAACGCTCAGAACTTGTCGGTGATCTAGGTCTCCAGATCTTCCGGAGCCTCGCTTGTTGGACTGTGAAGATTTGCTCCAATTTCAGTTTTGTTTAAATGAATCGTGTCACTGTCCTGTTGGATTCTGATGTTCCATGATGTAAATATCATTATTTTGTATGAGTTAAACATATCCAGAAACTCAAATGGATTTAGGCATGAGGTGATTTTTTTTCAATATGGATGTCTGCTTATGCGAAACAAATGTTAAAATTATGATGGTCGAGAAGGGACATCGCTGTATTGTGTTAATGAATCTGGACCGACACACGCAGGCAGGATGGGAAGCGCGAAGTCAGGACGCGAAGTGGCGAAGCCAGGATACGAAGCGCGAACTCAGGATGCAAAGCGCAAAGTCAGGATGCGAAATCAAAACAAAACAATGCAAAAGACTGGAAGCGAAGCGCGAATTCAGGATGCGAAGCGCGAAATCAGGATGCGAAGCCGGGAAGGCAGGATGTGAAGGGGCAAAACCAGGATGCGAAGCGTGAAGTCAGGATGCGAAGGCAGGATTCGGAGTACGAAGGCAGTATGCGAAGCTCGAATTCAGGATGCGAAGGCAGGATGCAAAGTGCGAAGGCAGGATGCGAAGCGCGAAGTCCGGATGCGAAGGGCGAAGTCAGGATGCAAAATCAAAACAAACCAATGCAAAGACTGGAAGCAAAGCGCTAGGTCAGAATACGAAGGTAGGATGCAAAGCGCGAAATCAGGATGCGAAGCTGGTAAGGCAAGATGCGAAGTGGCAAAATCAGGATACGAAGCGCGAAGTCAGGATGCGAAGGCAGGATGGGAAGGACGAAGGCATTATGCGAAGCTCGAGCTCAGGATGCGAATGCAGTATGCGAAGCTCGAAGTCAGGATGCGAAGGCAGGATGCGAAGTACGAAACCAGGATGCGAAGCGTAAAGTCAGGATGTGAAGTCACGATGCGAAGCCAGGATGCGAAGCGCGGAGTCAGGATGCGAAGGCAGGATGCGAGGGACGAAGGAAGTATGCGAAGCGCGAGGCCAGGATGCGAAATCAAAACAAAACAATGAAAAGGACTGGAAGAGAAGCACGAAGGCAGGATCCGAAGCGCGAAAGCAGGATGCGAAGCCGGGAAGGCAGGATGCAAAGGCAGGATGCGAAGGACGAAGTCAGATGCGAAGTCAGGATGCGAAGTTAGGATGCTAACTCGCGAAGGCAGGATTCGACTGCAGGATGCGAAACGCGAAATTACCGCACCTGACTTGCGAAGTGGCAAAACCAAGATGCGAAGCCAGGATGCAAAGGCAGGATGCGAAGAACGAAGGCAGGATGCGAAGTGTGAAGCCAGGATGCGAAGTCAGGATGCGAAGCGCAAAGTTAGGATGCTAACTCGCGAAGGCAGGATTCGACGGCAGGATGTGAAACGCGAAGTTACCGAACCTGACTTGCGAAGTGGCAAAAACCAGGAAGCGAAGGCCGGATGCGAAGTGGCGAAGCCCAGATGCGCAGCGCGAATTCAGGATACGAAGCGTGAAGTCAGGATGCGAAGTCGCGAAGGCAGGATCCGAAGTCGCGAAACCAGGATGCGAAATCAAAACAAAACAATGCAAAGGACTGGAAGCGAAGCGCGAGGTCAGTATGAGAAGGCAGGATGCGAACCGCAAAATCAGGATGCGAAGGCAGGATGCGAAGTGCGAAGCCAGGTTGCCAAACGCGAAGCCAGGATGCGAAGTCAGATGCGAAGCGCGAATTTAAGATGCTAACTCGCGAAGGCAGGATTCGACGGCAGGATGCGAAACGCGAAGTGACCGCAGCTGACTTCGCCACTTCGCATCATGCCTTCCCGACATCGCATCCTGACTTCGCGCTTTGCATCCTGGATTCGCACTTCGCACCCGGCCTTTGCATCCTGACTTCGCGCTTCGCATCCTATCTTCGTCCTTCGCATCCTGACTTCGTGCTTCGCATCGCATCCTGCCGTCGCGACATTGCATCTTGACTTCGCATCCTAACTTCGCGCTTCGCTTCCAGTCTTTGCATTGTTTTGTTCTGATTTCGCATCCTGGCTTCGCGTTTAGCATCCTGGCTTCGTCACTTCGCATCCTGCCTTCGCCACTTCGCATCCTGACTTCGCGCTTCGCATCCTGACTTAGCGCTTCGCATACTGGCTTCGCCACTTCGCATCCTGCCTTCGCCACTTCGCATCCTGACTTCGCGCTTCGCATCCTACCTTCGCCCTTCGCATCCTGACTTCGCATCCTGCCTTCGTGTGTCGGTCCGTAATCATTAACACAATACAGCGATGTCCCTTCTCGGCCATCATATAAAATACATTACATTATTTATTTCCGAGAAAACGGGCAAAATGCATCTCCGGCAAACTAGAACCGAAAGTTTCTTGGGCCTATACGGGCCCTGGTCCCTCTCCTGTTGCTCTATGTTAATTCGCTTATTTTAACTTTATGTTAATCAATCGTATTCGTATCGTAATGTTCCAATACGAAATACAACTAGAAAGTCAAATAGATTCAGGCATGATATGCGACTTTTTGACTGCGGCGATCTAAGATCCGGAGCTTCCCTGGCCTAGGCGGCCTCTGGATCCTCGCCGGCTGGGATGTCATAGTCGAACTCCCTATGGATTTTCTCTAGATCCGCTCTTGAAGATGCGTGTTTTATGTTCATGTATCTAACTGTCTAAGTATGATAAACGTTAAAATATCAGTCCCCCCTCCCCAAAGCCAACATATGATAACAAGTGGAATATAGGTGACCATTGCCAACTAACATAATATACTTCGAAATAATTCCATAATGGTTACGGGTGCTTATATCTTTCTATCTACATGAGCGTCTCGAAACTAGACCTATACGTTGAACTTTGAGCAAAATACCGGTCCGAATATTTGCATTTTGTTTAATTAAATGAACCGTGGGCTACAGCTAATCCGCTAAGCTGATATGCTTGTACAACGAGAAGAAAGACTGGTGCAGTCTGCTATATGATTCGTTTTATTCGCAGAATTATTTAGGAAGTTGCTATCCGCAAGAAATTATTTCACTTAATAACCATTACCAGATCACAAACGCGGTAAAAGACAGAAATAAATTAACATTGAATGCGACAAGCGAATTCTTGTGATTGCAAATGTGCGTGAGTTTTGATCGCAGCTCAAGAAAAACACTCGCGTGATTATTAATATGATAGATCAGGCTGAGATATTCAAATCGTTCTGTTTGCTTATTTCGTTCGATACTTCGTTCACCACCTGGTACTGTAAATCTGAAGTTAAATCAGTACGTTTTCTACCAGTTTTTACCCCTCAGCCTATTAGGCTGTGGGGTCTTGTCGTCGGCAAGTACGTCCGGTCGGTCGTCCGGTCGGCAGTCGTCAACAATTCTTGTGACCGGTCTAGAAGCCAAACCGTTGCTTCTAGAGACTTCAAATTTGGTATACAGGATTGTTGGGTGGTCAGCCACAAGCCTATCGATACAAGTTGCACAAATGTCTATAATGTGCCGTATTCGATTGGTCACAAAGGGCTCTATTCAAGAACAAACTTTATCAGATGTTAAGATATTTTAAATGCAGGAGAATAACGCAAACTAGGCGAGTCATAATATACGATGACTGTATACTTAACCTGTCAATGACACAATTGAAATGACAGAAGTCCGCCAGTAAGAGACCAACTACTGAATCGGTTACAACTAAGAATTTTAAAAGCTTATATGTCCGGAATACTGGCTACCCTGAATATTATTCTTGGAACATCATGAGGTCTTGCTGGCATCATTGAACACTGTTGACCGCTTCTGTCTGACTGGAAATTAGCCTAGTTCTATGTATACTATTATTTATCCTTTTAATTTGGTGATGTTATTATATGAATTACGTGTTTGGATCATAGACGCCGAAATTCTTTATTGGACGACGGCTGAATATTGAATGACGGAATAGACACTTGTTGTATTCCATATTATGTCATACTATCTTCAATTCGTGTCACTCTCTAAATTGATATGATTTGTCATATTTGTCATAATATCTATATCATATATTTGTGATGATGTTTTTAACTTTATAAAGTTATGCTGACTATTTTCCACCTCAACATGAACCATTATGTGCGTTTCATTGGATTATCACTGGATTACCATGCCAGTGGTGCATTCAACTTATACTCCGCATACAATATAATCACATATTATATAACCAGGAAAGGCAAATAACATCGAGTCGAGTTGAAAATCCTCATTGGGGGATATGAAAAGAACCCGAAGGACAGGGGCGGCGAGAGGAATTGTCTGTGATGTGTATGGGTTTAATAGAAGCATTTAGCTTTAAATTATTCTAATTGTTTATACACGGAACTAAACAATAGATTTTTAATTTAAACGCTACGCCAATTGGGTGTCATAGGTGCGGTAACTGGAAGATTTTGAGACATTATTATAATAACATGACCAAACATGAACCCCTGTTGGGGGTAGGATATGGTTTGCGTGATATACATGTATGTACCATACAGATAATGGACTCGAGTTGCATAACGCGAGCGCTGCGGCGGGATTACAGCATGCATGAAAGTGTAGCTTGATCAGTGGCAAAAAAGATCATGCATGAGCAAGTATGATAACAGGTTATTTGCATAGAAACACATTGATTGACATATGCCCACAATAATCATTATTATTTGGAGGGGGAGGGGGGGGGGATAAGCTCGAGGTACGCAAACAGGTTCAAAATTGATCCGGCCAGGAATAGGCTGTAAGTTTACCAACAAACTATTAACAATAACAACATGACTGCCTAGTCCCATAGAAGCCTGCAACACACAAAATATAGATTTTCTTCCTGGATCAGCAAACCAATAGGCGAAAACATGCCTGCTAGTGTATTGTTTCATTTTCAACAGTTTCATTTTTAGCCCGCTCAACTGCCCGAGACACATGCATGAGTGGTGCTATTAAACCACCAGAATGGAATTTAATAGACTACAATATGTACCTCAATTATCACGTTGGTTGGTTGTTAACTGTCAAAAACTGGACCCAAACTGTTTTTGGCAACCTTATACTTGTTGTATACCATAGGCGCAGCAAATACCATCTAAAAAATTGGTTACTTTCTCTAATCCGTATCCAGACATGCTGCCCATATATCACAATAATGTGTGAATTGAGAAGCAACTGGGAATCACGTTTTCAATAAAGAAGCAGCAAAAACGTAAAACCTCCAGAACCTCTGCTAAACCTCCAGAAACTTTACTGGCCCACAGGAATTAAAGTACCAGAGCCTGCAGTAACAAGTTTTGTGAATTAATTTAACGCCTTGAGGTTCCATCCAGTGATAACCATTCTCAGATGGTGTGAATCTTGAATGGACAGGTCTTCCTGGAATCAGGGAACCTTCACAAGTCAAAATGCAACATACAGCCAAGGGTTCCCAATGGGCATATCTCAGATGGTCTGAATCTCGAATGGACCGCTACACAGGGCTTCTTGGAAACCGGGAACCCTCAAGGGTCAAAATGCAACATACAACCTAGGGTTCCCGATCGGCATATCTCCAGATGGTCTAAATCTCGAAAGGATCGCTTCTTGGAATCAGGGAACCCTCAAAATTCACAATGCAGCATACAACCAAGGGTTCCTGATTGGCATAGATAGCAGTGCACAAGGTGAGCATCAATAAACAATAAAAAATAATTAAAAATCATAAAATCATCATAGCCATCTGAAAACCCAATCATTTCATCAGTTACCATACAGGAAGCTCTCCCCAAAGTTTGGTCATGCCCGACTTAACAGATCTGCAGATATTCAGCGGACAAGAACACATGTTGACGGACGGACGGACGGACGGACGGACGTACGTACATGACAACGACAAGACCCCGCAGCCCTATGGGCTGAGGGGTAACAAGACAGATTATCACTAAATAAATCGTCAATCGTCAATAATAACACAACAAAAGAGACTATAAAATGTATCAATTCTTCCGTTTCTGTTATGTAAACAATTTGCCGTCGAGGAATCGTTTCTCTTGCATCACCGCTCTTTTCGCCCAGCAGATGTGTTTTATTTTGCAAACTGGAGGTGTGCTACATGTGCTGACCAGCAGGGGACTGCCGGGTTTATGTAATACAGGGAAAGATTTTATTTACGTTAATAATCTTGATATTTCATATTCATGTTTTGAGGAAAAAAAAATCGATACATCTAACCCACAGTTTTGAAATTTTACTGTGTCGTCCTCACTCTTTCACCTATACTCCCCCATAATTCACACACTCACATACACAACTCCCAGCCGTTGAATTAAACCAAGTTTGTTTATCTTACAATTTCGATGTGACCGCCAGTTGTTGCGTAAAGATGTTGGCAAACAGGCGGAGTTGTTTCTAAATCCACGGAGCTGATAGCTAAACAATATCAAAACTGTCTTCGTGTCAAATCACGCTTAATTATTTCAGGTAAAAATTTTAGCGAGGGAGACACCTTATTGCTAGGTTTGCATATACTATAACTATTCCCACATGTCCTCACAATATCTCAGTGATATCTATACTTAAGTATGAATTGTTATCTTAAGTATATGTAATTCAATGCTGAGATGTCATTTTGCTCGGTCAATTTGCAGAGCAGTTAAAATTGTGCTTTTAGGTGAAGTTGGGTTATGGAAGCTTGCGTTTTTTTCCTGTCCTCAAATGGGAATATTCGGAGTTCTCGCCTATACAAATGCAGGTGGTAGAATATAAGCTAGGGTACGTCTCTTAACCATTTCATTCTTGAGTAAGACAACCTTATATTACATGTGGAACTTTCAGTCCTCCAATCTCGCCATACTCATATTCTCTCAATTTATTCATCCAAGAATAACAATCTCGTGTTGCGATTATTGATCAAATGTAAGTGAATAACTCATCACACTTACCGATCGAAAATTATATTGCGGAGATGCGGCAGGGAAGAAGGATCCGCATATAATCTACAGATTACATTCTGTTAGGAATTACAAGCGTCTAGTCCGTCATTCATAATCCAGCCGTCGTCCATTAGAGAATATCCGCGTCCATAATCCAAAGACCTATTCCACTTTCCATATAACAGTATTAGCACCAAATTCAAAAAGACAATCATAGTATACATAAACATAGGCTTGTTTCCTTCAAGAGAGAAGCGGTCAACAGTTTTCAATGATGCCGGCAAGACATCATGATGTTCCAAAAATATCAAATCCGTATCACTGATCAGTATTCTTAATCCATAATATTCGTTGTAAAGTCGTCATCTAAAGAATGATGTATCTCAGTCACGCTTTGATTGTGACCCTAGCCCCGGGTTAAGCGGAATTAGACACAAGTTACGAAACGTAGCGCCATAGATCTTGCACGCTACGTTCGTATTTTGCTATCAGCATGCGATATGTATCGCCAAATTTGAAAAACTTTGAGTGGAGGCGCTTGGTGGAATAGCCCTGTTTTATAAGTTTCTGCAACAATGTTTTGTGACGTTGATTAAAATAATCACATTTAACACAGGATCTAGCAAATGCTACTAAGCGAGATATGTATACGCCATATGCAGGTCCCACTGGAATATTACTATCGAGGAAAGGATAGTTTACGATGTCGAAATTGTAATCATCTCTTTTGTCATAAAGTCGACGAGAGAGAATGCCCGCTTCATTTTTATAGAGATAGAGATCTAAATAAGATGTGCCTGTAGAGCTATCTGTAGTTTCCTTCAAATCCAGTGAAGGTGGATATATATGCTTCACTGCGTCATTTATATAGCAATTATCCACAGCGAGAAGATCGTCTATATAGCGTTTGGTGAATGAGAAGGAACGGGCTTTGAATGGATCGGTTTTTGAAAGCGCCTGCATATAGTCATATTCATAAGAGAACAGATACAGGTCAGCCAACAGGGTGCACAATTAGTACCCATTGGAATACCTATATGCTGCTGATATATTGAGTTGCCAAATTTCACATAGATATTTTTAATGAGAAATTCAAGCAACTCTATAAACAAAGAAACATCCCATGAATGATATCTCTTGTATGTAGTCGAGCTAAAGAATGCTTTATCGCTTCCGACATTAATATATCTACGATCAGTTTTCTTTAACACAGATACTATTAATGAACTTATACGGTCAATAAGGTCCTGATGAGGGATTGTAGTATAGAGAGTCGAGAAATCCCATCTGGATACATGTCTGTACGGTATGTGACCTTTAGCATCAAGTTCTTCCGTAAGACATTTTGAGTTTTCAATATCCACATACATTCAACGCCAGAGTTCTTGAAAATAGTGGCGCAATACCTTTCCCAAAATGCTTTTACCTCCTGAAGGGCCCTCGTCAATAGGGTTGAAAGAAGCTTGGTGATGCAGCTTCTAGAACCAGCTATGAATCTAGCTTTGTATGGTGATTTATGCATTTTGGGAGTCCAGTATATTTTTGGTATGTCGTTATGATTGGTTGGAAGACAAATACCTCTTTCCCTGAGAAACTTTTGTGATTGTTAAATAAATCTTCCAGAGTAAATGCAGTTTGGGAGTAAGTAGACGTATTTGATGAAGATATGTCTACACTCAATTCTTTAACCAGCACCTGGTAATAGTAATATTTACATATGAATATTATATTATTCGGAGCTTTGTCTGCTGGGACTATAACGAATTTACTCTGGAGATTTGCTAGAATTTCTTGCGAATTGAGGTTTCTCAGTACTTGTTTTGCTTGGGGAAGAGTACTTCTGTCAATATGGCGGATTGTTTCAACGACCTTGCTCTTGGTGAGGTCCAGCCAATCAGCGAGTACTGTAGGTTCAACTTTTTCTCGCTTAGACCAATCAATAACGCACCGTTCTAATGCAGACAGGACTATCTTCTGGTCGGCCTTCAGATTTATTCTTCTTGGCTCTCTATGTTTAGGTCCTTTCATCAGGAGTAATTTCAGATCCTTATCACTCACCACATCAAGGTCACCAGTCACAAGATGTTTGCACGGTGTATAGATAAAGTTCGACAATTCACAATCACAACTATAGCCTCCTGACGTGTATAAGTTCCAGTCAAACTCCTTGACAGCATTGGAGTAATTGAATATTTTGGTGGCTATAGATTTGGTATACTTATATGAAATGCAAGGAGGTTCTGTGAACTTGAAATAGTTTGGTACAGCGTTGCGTACCTCTGGATCATTCAGGATTCGAGGTAAATTAATGATGTCCAGTCCTTTATCTAAGTAGTTGAGTTTCACGAAAAGCCGATCTTGAGATGTTTCGATTATGTTCACTGGACGATACAACCGAAAATACGCTATATCTTGACATACTTTACTGATTTTTGATGGTATTATATTTCCTGAAGACGCAGACTGTTGTATATCTCTGGCTATTTGATTTAAAGCTCTCAGAGGTAACGCATACAGAACTGTACGTAAGCTATGCATACTATTGGGTGCGTTAGTTAAACCCACTAAGTAATTTAAAGTGATATGATCGTGAATCATCGAACTATTAAACTTTCGCCAACCAAAAATCGAAGTCTTTTTCGATATAATGAATATATATTATTAGCTAGTAACATTTCGTAAGAATATTACTCATATTTTCTTTACCAAATGTCTGTATTAGTGCAGGAATCTGGCCACTTTAATTAAATATATGAAATATCCCAAAAGATTATTTTGTTGTTCCAAAACAAAGTTCGATTATAGCGACTGTATTAACGGCATTTTCCTCATATAAAATACACAGTTATCTTCTGTTAATAAGGGAAAGCAAACTTAACAAAATACAGCAGAAGACAAGTGAATATTTGAACAGGGGTGTCAGTTGTGTAGCTTGTATACGTTATACACGCGCAGTGAATCGTGGAAGCGAGATCTGAGTCCTTCAGTTACCTGTATCAGTAAAATACAATAGAACGGTTGATTGCGGCTTCTATCGGCTAGGAAACCCGTTTTCAGCCATGTCAAACCAACCAGAGTGCGAACATTCCGCTATCGGTTGGACACATCGATAAGATGTAATTTGAACTTCCTGGCTGTAGAACTAAAGAAATCGCCGTGATGTCCATGTCAGGGTTAGCAAAATTTCGCCAGACAGGATTATGAGCGACCAATAACTTCCAACGTCGAGGCGCGGATCACCGAGGGGTTTATCGGGATTTCGGCTCATTCGGACCGATATACGGCTATAGGTGACTTGTAATATCTCCAGTTTATCTGTGGGATTAATATTTTAATGGTGTTTCAAATACCAACGTCAGTAGCTGAGCTACCGATTTGAAATAGATAGATAATAAGTCAAGGAAAAGACGATATAATCCAACTAACGGGCGGATGAGCCAACAATGGTAATGGAGAGCGATTCAGACCAAACTCTGACTCATAGTGTAAGGAGTTGGCAGATTATGATATAGCACTTGTAACCAGTATTGTATTGTACATCGAATAACTGATGGGAGTGTGACACAACCGTCTAGCTTGTTCGCGGCACTGCTTTCAAGCATATGTTAAAGTGATAGGACATAGATCATCACCCTTACTGTCCAGATGTGCCACACTTCATGTGAAGTGTGCCTAGAAGTACCTCTGAAGAGTACACTGAAAAGGCACTTCAACAACAGAGAAAAATACTGGCACACTTCATAGGTACTTCATCAGAAAAAGGCAGTAGCCAAGGGACTCCTCAAAGACACTTCATGGGCATTGTCAATTTCATAGCAAAAAATGAGGGACTTCAGAGACACTTCTGAGACTTGGTTATTGTTCGGCATAATCCAAGGTACTCATCAAAGACACTTCATGGACTTTGTCAGTTCTTCAGCAAAACTTGGGGACTTCAGGGACACTTCTGAGACTTAGTTATTGTTCAGCATAATCTAAGGTGCTCCTCAAAGACACTTCTTGGACTTTGTCAATTTATAGCATAACTTGGGGGGCTTCTGCTTGAAAAAATATAAGATAAGATAAGATTCTAAAAAATCCTATAAGATTCAATCCAATAGGATTTCTAGATTATTGGAATTTTCCAACAAACTGCTACAGTAACAAAACATTATGACATTACCTAACATTATTAGTTATAGAACTACATGTATAGAAGTTACAATGATCTTAATTAGCTCTGGGAATATCCCAGCTTAAAGTTGGCTGATTTGATTCCGCTCAGTGACATCAAATCTCATTTCCATGAAACCACTAAACATCAGATTTGTACTTCACAGTTCAAAATAGCTGAAACTGTGTAAAATATTCACATGCGGTTACTGACATATTACTCAGAACTGTGAACACTTTTTTGGATCTTTGACAGTGATCTGTACCATGGGTTTCCATTTGAATAAAATAAATATATTAATAATATCAGTCTCTCACATATTAGTGTTATCAAAATAGTATCATAATAGATAAGAAATCTTGTTTAATTCAGATTTTATAATCAATCTAAATCCATGATTTTATAGAAAAATTGGACAAAATGGGGAAATATTTTTAAAAGAATCAGTTCTAACATAATGCCAGCAACAAAACATGTCCATTAAAGAATACTTTAATCCTCTTCATTATTATCAATTGTTTAAATATAATATATATATAATTTCTGTTTCTGATAGTCTTTTTCCTTTTAAATTTCTCATCAAAATGGGTGGAATTATCTGCCCTTGAAAATTTAATTTACCACCAACAACAAAAATGGCTGACCTCCAGTGCAAAAATCAGATGGATTTGTTCATGGTAAGCTAGAAGTATGGAGGTTTGAAGAAGTGTATTGCAGATGGTGATGAGTGCAGCTAGTGATATGGTAGGTAAATTATAACTATAACTATAATTCTTCTTTTTTATCATAACTTAATGAGCAAAGAACTCAGCTGAACAGTGGGAGATCCACCATGAGTATCAACTATTATTATCAACAAGTTTCCCTCGACATACTTGGCATATTAAAAAATTGATATTGGCCTCAATAAATATTGCTATATGGACTGGTTGTAATAATGTACTTCACCTTATAATTGCAGTCAAATTTAATGGGTCATATAGCATTACTTTCACAAAGAAATATCCAATATCACTTTCAGATCTACACAGGTTCATCAAGGCAGTGTGGATTGCCATTGCGCGAATTATCAGCTTGGAAACCCCAGGCTTGGGGACCTAATATGAAGATTGGCATGCACCCCTGGAGGAAATCCCCTGAGGGTGCGATATTTTTATCACAAAACTCCTTGTATACTTCCTGTTCATGTCAAAACAGGGAGATTTAACTGGTTGGGGGGATGGTAGCTCTAAATAAATTATCTTGTTGCTTTGAACTGTTTATTGATTTATAAAATTTATTGATTTTTGTTCTTTCCAGAAGACTAGAGAATATTTCCATACCAAATTTTTGACAAAATGGTAAAGAAATATGTTTTAAAATATATTGATAATAAAATGTTAGCATAACCTATTTTTAGCTGTAATCAGAAAAAGTATAATCAACTATGATTAGACTTTCAATCATTATAACAGGCTATATTTTCCTTGTCTATTGATTGCACTATTCATATACCAAAGCTAAGGATCTTCACACACTTCAATTGTACATTTCTACCCACATCTTGAGAAATGAGAACATTTCATTTCATTTCAAAAATTTAAGAATACAATTTATAGTTAATAAGCATTTATTTGTTATTTGAAAACCTGTATGGAGATTTAGTTGAACCAGAAATTAACAAAGACAAATTATAAAAATTCACATGATTGTTTCACTTCAATTCTAATGGCTTCTTACATTGTATACTTTAATATTCCAGAATACAGCTGCTACAAGGAACTTCAAGCAGCCACTCGACTGACAGGAACTTTAATTTGCACACCTAGGTATGGTTGATGTGTGGTTGATATCTTCATAGTGTATATTGGTTAGAACGTCACACAAACTGTTTATCTCCCTTGTTGTATATCATGGAGTACTAAAGAAAGGATAATAGACATCTTTATCAATCTTTTGTAAATCGTACGGATGTGTTTCATTCTTTACCCTTTATGGTAGTCAACCTATTCAATCATCCTGAGTGTATTAAAAAAAGAGCTGGATTGCATGTCATACGGAACCATATATACAACTGATCAGGTTTTAATTATATGCATGTATTTCTCTCAACAGGCCAAGAAGTCAACAATTCAGACTGGTGGGTTTCAGCAAAGATTGGGTTACATCCAAGTGGACCTCAGGAAAGAACTATCCTTCGAAAGATCTGCTGCTTCAAGTTCAAGTTGGATAAGAAATCTGTCACCCTTGAATAATAATACTAATACTGCAGTAAATTCTCATACCAAAGATTGCATGTAAATACATACATAGTACTGTGCTGTATGTTGTCTCAAGGATTTGTGCTAGCGGTTATATAAACTACACGTTTCTTGTTAAGAACCACCAGGTTTATTGTAAATATTTTATGATGTATCGTTTTGTCTCACTCCCAGTGCTTTCTCTAAATAAAACGTTCTGTGCTCAAATATATATTTCTGTCTTAATTCTTTTCCGGAAAAGTAAATATCTCGTGGCTATACATATCTTTCATTGCACGAATTTGCTATGATACAAATAAGGTACTTCAATAGCACTTCAGAAGTGCATATGAAAGGTATCCTTCTGTAGAAGAGTGGATGAAGTGCCTTGCCATATAAGGACATTGAAGTGCCTCATATATTCTAATTAGGTACTTCAAGAGCACTTCAGAAGTGCCTTTGAAGGTTACCCTTCTGTGGAAGGGTGGGTGAAGTGCCTTTGAGGCACTCTTCAAAAATACTTCCAAGTGACTTCATTGTGACTTCAATGCCCTTATATGGCATTGCCACATAACAATATCCACACCGCAAGCACACTTCTGATTCTGAGCGTTGCACTTCAAGGTTAAAATATGGCCACACTTTGAAGTGAGGGCAACGAATCATCATTTGCGTCTATACTGCTAATGACAAAACATCTGCACATTATTTCCAATAAGTACTTTGTTGTTATCTTTTTCTGTTATGTGTTGAACGAGTGACCACAGGGTTAATAAATGCATTTAACTTGTCACGGCATCCCTTACTCGTAATTTTAGCGAAGGAGTGCTAATGCAGTTGTTAACTCGTAAATGAAAACCTAAATAAATTTAAGATAGAAAAATAAAAGCATTCAACAGTTAAACGATATGATTTTCAAATGTATTACTCCCGTATATGAATATGAATTACCGAGTCATTTCCGGGAATTAGATTACCTTCTCGGTTAGAGTGTGGCTGTGATTATTCACGTAAAGACGATACAGATCTGTAATAATATTTTAATGATCCGACATTCAGTTGCCAGTCATCGTTCATCAATATTTTCGTCGAAAGTCCTTATTGACATGATAAAAGTAGGTAGCACCAGATAGAAAACACACATATGTATTTAAATACAAAACAAAATGAACCAATGACTCCTATATGTAGTCCCGGTTTATGCGACACTGAACTCTCGTTCTCGCTCCATTTGTATTTAACGTCACGTGAACCATTCTTGCGTATTATAAAGCACGCCTTTTATGCATCTAACCAAGCCCTTCGAAATCCAAGAGGTGATGTTTGAAGGCAGAAAATTATGCATTCTCTATGTGTCAGGGCATGAACACCTACATATAAAGAACAATATTGAGTGGGACTTAGGTCTCTGCCCAAAGTTTCGAAAGAAAGACCCCCGCCAAATTAAAAAAAAAGTAGAACGCCCCTTTTCTTAATTTGCCTTCCCTTCATCATGGCTTATATCTATACTACCATCGTATTCGGCATTGACAGTCCTTGAAACGGTCATATGCAAACGGGTGAATGACTTTCTCTACACAGCGACAGGGGTAAATTTCATACAACCTCAGCGGCGTGAAAATCGTAGATCATTTACTGTGAGAAAATTTGACAAAAAAAATGGAAGGTTGACTTCAAGTTATTTCTGCCCTTACAAATGCTCTGGAAATTGGTCTGAACATGGCAATTTGGTACTTTTCATGATTTTTTCCCACAGAAAGGCGCTCATGAAGACAAATGATCGAATTTTTATTTTAAATCAGAAATAAAATATATACCGACAAGGCATTGTGAACACTGGAGGTTTACTGCCGACTGAAATGAAAGTAGGTGCCAAATACAAGGATTTCAGACTAAAATCAAGGGGAGTAACTGAAGAAAACGTTGAATCAGCTCAAAAACAGTTTGTGCACATGTACACATGGTACCGACCATATGTACCAATTTCAAAAGAATCCATCGAAAAATCTGAGACGAGTTGCATTCACGAGGACAGCATGTGGCAAATAAAAGATTTCAGACCAAAATCAAGGGGAGTAACTCAAGAAACTGTTGAATCAACTCGAAAATGTACCTAATTTCAAAGGGCGAATTTCGTTGACGAGGACTGTAGGTGCCAAATAAAAGTATTCCAGACTAAAATCAAGGGCGGATAACTCAAGAAAGCGTTGAATTGGTTCGAAAAAAGTGTATGCGCATCTACACATGATACTGATCATGTGTACCAAATTTCAGAAGAATCCACTGAAAACTCTGGGACGAGTTGCGTTGACGAAGACAGTAGGTGCCAAATACAAGGATTTCAGACCAAAATCAAAGGGAGTAACTCAAGAAAATGTCGAATCGGGCCGAAAAAAGTTCGTACACATGTACACATGGTACCGATCATGTGTACCAAATTTCAAAAGAATCCATTGAAAACTCTGGGACGAGTTGCGTTGACGAAGACAGTAGGTGCCAAATACAAGGATTTCAGACCAAACTCAAGAAAATGTCGAATCGGGCCGAAAAAAGTTCGTGCACATCTACACATGGTACCGATCATGTGTACCAAATTTCAGAAGAATCCATTTAAAACTCTGGGACGAGTTGCGTTGACGAAGACAGTAGGTGCCAAATACAAGGATTTCAGACCAAAATCAAAGGGAGTAACTCAAGAAAATGTCGAATCGGGCCAAAAAAAGTTCGTGTACATCTACAGATGATACCTATCATGTGTACCAAATTTCAGAAGAATCCATTGAAAACTCTGAGACGAGTTACGTTGACGAAGACAGTAGGTGCCAAATACAAGGATTTCAGACCAAAATCAAGGGGAGTAACTCAGGAAAACATCGAATCGGGCCGAAAAAAGTTCGTGCACATCTACACATGGTACCGATCAGGTGTACCAAATTTCAGAAGAATCCACTGAAAACTCTAGGACGAGTTGCGTTGACGAGAAAAAGTTAACGGACGGACGGCCGGACGACGCCATACCATAATACGTCCCGTCAAATTTGACGGGCGTATAAAACCGGCATTTTTTGGTCGATTTTTCAGTCAGATTTTCCGAATTTCTTATTTATGCAATTTCTCCGCGAAAATTGCATGAAAAATTAGTAAATGTCAATGTGATGTGAAATAAAATAGCTTTTGTCCACTTTTCATCGCGAAAAAGAATAAATTTTGAAGAAATATGATAAAAGCATCACTTTTCTGGTACTCCACGTAGCCGCCATCTTGAATTTACCCATGATCCTTTGCTCGGGTGGTTATGCAAATAGGCTCAAATAACCCCAGTATGATTAACTGTAAAGTTCGGAGTTTCAGCTCTCCATTTTTTGTCGTTCTGGGAATAGCGCAGAAAGTTTGGTAAGGGGTCATTCCCTCCCCCCATCCCAGGCTTGGTAGGTTTAAGTTATTTACAATATCTGTCATATCCTTCGTAGTACAGGGTTCCAGATGAAATTCATTAACATGTCTATTCTTCAAAAAGTCTTTATAATCGTTCGTTGACAGTGGGATTGTTTCCGCTAACTTGGTTGCTACAGAGCTAAAATAATCATTAAAACCGTTCGCAATTTTAGAAGGATCCGAGATATCACTATTATTAACGTTGAATGTATTTGACAAGCTGGTGGGTTTTTTTTTACGATTCATCAGGTTGTTTAATACTTTCCATGTACCTTCGATAACATTGTTACACTGATTAAATTTGTTTTCATTACAAGCGTCTGGTCCGTCATTCATAATTCAGCCGTCGTCCATTAGAGAATATCCGCGTCCATAATCCAAAGACCTATTCCATATTCCATACTAGAACTCGTGGACTTCGAAAGGCTGCCGTTATTCGTGTATTTTAATGTTGTGAGTTTTTTTAACTTTGGTCTGTGGGCGTATATAGTTCTGAAAATGCAAAGAAGTGTTGTACATGTAATTTTGTTCCGACGGATGTATATATACGATCAGCTCAAGATGATCGTGCTATTTCACACTGCATGAAAGAATTTATTAGTTTCGCAACTTTTTGCACGACAACACTCCAGATGAGATCAAGTAGGACAGTCTGAAATTGCAACTGCAAGGTTGAAAAGGTTAAAAGAGATGATTGTGACTGTTCATATGAGTACCATGAGGATCTTGAAGTACATGGGTTCATACGGCCCCTAGCCCCGGGTTAAGCGGAATTAGACGCAAGTTATGAAACGTAGCGCGCTACATTCGCATTTTATAAGTTTCTGCAACAATGTTTTGTGACGTTGATTAAAATCGTCACATTTAACACAGGATCTAGCAAATGCTACTAAGCGAGATATGTATACGCCATATGCAGGTCCCACTGGAATATTACTGTCCAGAAAGGGATAGTTTACAATGTCGAAATTGTAATCATCTCTCTTGTCAAAGTCAACGAGAGAGTAACCCCACTTCATTTTAAAAGAGATACAGATCTAAATATGATGTGCCTGTAGGGCTATCTGTTGTTTTCTTCAAATCCAGTGAGGCTGGGAAGAACCCCAGGAATGCTCCAGGTAGTCGTTTCTGTCCGAGGAGCCGAGGCCTATTCTTATCATGACCTTGTGAGTGCACGAAATCACAGCTTAACAAAAACCCCTGTACTTAAATATAGTTGATGCTTTCTTCATCTTCCTCATGTGCAGAAACAACTTCCTGGATCAATCAAAACCGATAAAGATGAAATGTGCATGTCCACTATAATTTTCACCCAGCACAGTCAGTGTTGCACTGAAAGTTTAAGAATTTACGAACTCTGACATTGGGACAAAGCATAGCAACGAATGCAAAATTTATTTCTGTGAAATGCAGGTCTGTGCGCCACAACATCGGACATTTTTGAATTCATTGTTCAAGACGGTCTGCATTACGGGACGAGTTGGCTTTGGACCAGTTGACTGTTTATATGGGACGACTTGGCAAGTCTATTTACTTGTTTTTGTTTATAATATCGATCTATAAAAACTAAAATTATTACTTCTTTGAATGTAGATAAAGATCCCTCAATTCATTGTTCAACTGGCTGGACCTAAACTCTATAGTAACATTTGATTTTGTTACTGATTTTATTATGTTGACAACGAACCGAAAGTTTTGGCCGCCCGACCTAGATTACATCGCATGGTTCCTGCTTCAATAAGTGAAGTGACTCACCGCTTTGCCCTTGTAGGCCTATGGATTAAATAAATATTTGTCAACCTCCCTGGTCATTTATTTCCTCTGTATAGCTCATTTTATTTCCATAAACGCCAAAAGTAATAACAATTATCGAGCTGGACTTCCGCCGCCATTTTTAGAACTCCGGCATGATAGCAAATAACGACAGTTACGATTGGATAAAAAAGGGCATTCCTGTGAATCCCCACGCTACCTCCGCCAATGATGAGTATCTATACTGAATGCTTGCCCTTGATTACTGCGCTAAGTATCATGGGAGATGGTTGATTTCGATTTTATCGAACTACCGCCATATCTCGTTGATCCGAGATTTGGCCGCCATTACCCTCACAATCAGCGTCAACAGAGTGTATTTCGATGAAGAAAAACGCACTTTCTTTAGTTCCAATCACCATGAAATTATAACGAATTTCCAGTTCAATGTCTTGTCCACATTTGGCACTGTGAACGTAAGTCCCAACACTGCTTTGTTTTTTCGCAATCTTGCGGACAAAGCGATTTTGGCCCCCATGAGACCAAGCTGATCCAATAAGGCTGTGCGCGAAGCGACAGCCTTAATAACAGTATTAGCACCAAATTCAAAAAGACAATCATAGTATACATAAACATAGGCTTGTTTCCTGCAAGAGAGAAGCGGTCAACAGTTTTTAATGATGCCGGCAAGACATCATGATGTTCCAAAAATATCAAATCCGTACCGCTGATCAGTATTCTTAATCCATAATATTCGTTGTAAAGTCGTCATCTAGAGAATGATGTATCTCAGTCAGGCTTTGATTGTAACTGTTCATATGAGCATCATGAGGATCTTGAAATACATGAGTTCATATGGCCCCTAGGCCCGGATTAAGCGGAATTAGACACAAGTTACGAAATGTAACGCCATAGATCTTGCACGCTACGCTCGTATTTTGCTATCAGCATGCGATATGTATCGCCAAATTTGAGAAACTTTGAGTGGAGGCGCTTGGTGGTGTAGCCCTGTTTTATAAGTTTCTGCAACAATGTTTTGTGACGTTGATTAAAATCGTCACATTTAACACAGGATCTAGCAAATGCTACTAGGCGTGATATGTATACGCCGTATGCAGGTCCCACTGGAATATTACTGTCCAGAAAGGGATAGTTTACGATGTCGAAATTGTAATCATCTCTTTTGTCATACAGTCGACGAGACAGAAGGCCCGCTTCATTTTTATAGAGATATAGGTCTAAATATGATGTGCCTGTAGGGTTATCTGTAGTTTCCTTCAAATCCAGTGAAGGTGGATATATATCCTTCACTGTGTCATTTATATAGCGATTATCCACAGCGAGAAGATCGTCTTTTTAGCGTTTGGTAAATGAGAAGGAACGGGCTTTGAATGGATGGGTTCTTGAAAGCGCCTGCATATAGTCATATTCATAAGAGAACAGATATGGGTCAGCCAACAGGGGTGCATAATTAGTACCCATTGGAATACCTATATGCTGCGGATATATTGTGTTGCCAAATTTCACATAGATATTATTAATGAGAATTTCAAGCAATTCTATAAACAAAGAAACATCCCATGAATGATATCTCCTGTATGTAGTAGAGCTTAAGAATGCTTTATGGCATCCGACATTAATATATCTACGATCAGTTTTCTTGAATACAGATACTATTAATGAACTTAGACGGTCAATAAGGTCCTGATGAGGGATTTGTAGTATAGAGAGTCGTGAAATCCCATTTGGATACATGTCTATACGGTATGTGACCTTTAGCATCAAGTTCTTCCGTAAGACATTTTGAGTTTTTAAGATATAATATAATCTCTTCGCTAGTTTCAATGTATGATTCAATTTATTGCTTTACTGTTTATATTAACGAGTAATTTCCATATTAGTACCTTTTGTGTGCTGTCTATAAAGTTTGTTTTTTCCCCGAATAGAGGTAAGAATACCATAGGTTATCCAGGTTTTTTTTAAATTTTGGCTATTGAGACTGTTGATGAGACAACAGGAAAACACCCGTTGTACGCGAAATTGAATGTGTCAGAGAACAATTCAAAGGCTTTATTAACATCTCTGGTTTCATTAGTTACATCGCTCCAATCTATATTTTTAACCGTCTCTTGAAAAATTAATATTTGCTTCTGATTAATTCGTCTAAAACTAAATTTGTGACCAGTGGACGGCGCGGTGAATGATGCTTTGTTTATTTGAAAAACTGCAAAATTGTCGGTTATGTCTGAAAGAACAAATTATCTTCATGAAAATTTTGAAAGACATTGTCAATCAATGTCGCCGATTTAGCTTTAACCCGAATTGGTTTTGTTATCTTTGGAAAAAAGTAGTGTGATTTCATTATTTCCAAAAACTGCCTGGAAGTTTAAATGTGCGCTAGGATCACCAAGAGATAGATGTGTGCTAGGATCACCAAGAGATAGATGTGTGCTAGGATCACCCAGGCTGTTCCTTACATATTCTCTACATCTGATGGTATTTACTTGAACTTGCGCGGTGAGAACCAGACTTTTATATGTCCGGATTAATACAGACGTATAATGCACTGTCTTAGCGTTTAAATCTGTTTTGGAATGGATGTGACAGTGTGTGATATTTTGAAACTTCGAAAAGACGCCTGTATTGTGAGTAATTTATGACAGGTTGCTTGTATGTTTTGCCGTAGATATTTCAAACCTAGTCTCTAGACTATCGATTGGCAAAATGTATCAGCATAGAATTAGTGGAAATAGTGTCCGAATGAACAATATCCAGCCAAGAAGTACAATAACCTAATTAGACGCCAAAGTTTAATGTTACTATCATCACAACCTGTGGCAACCATTGCAGATCGTTGATAATTACTCATCAATCCTGACACGGACTGGCGAGGATGAAATGTGCAGGAGAAGTACCATACTCTGGCATTAGTCTATCCAACAGAATACCAGCGTGTATTTACTTCCACAGTTATAGGTGATCCAGGTGTTGCTTTCCCAGTGGAACTGCCGCAGGGATAACATATTGTAGGTTATCCCCAGGGGGATCCCAGGGATCACATGTTTTCGTTATAATGACATGTAATCTCTTATCGTGCGATTTCGATGCGTTGTTCAGGGTTTTACATCAAATCAATACTGTTGGGCGTTTATTTCCTCTGTATGATGGCCTTATTCACTGCAGAGGTTTCGGATTAGCTAATAGTTAGACCTTATCATCGAATCAAAAGACTTAATATGGCAGTGCCGTCAACGATCCTTCAGCGATTCCGTATTGTGAATGCATACTAGTCGATATCCATGTATAAATGCAAGATAAACGTAGTCTCTGCTTGTAATTGACTTCTGTAGATGGAGCCGCTGGTTAAATATATACTTAATGGATGAGGATAATAAATGAAATATCTCCAAATGTAAAAGTGTAATGTGAAACCAACTAATATTCGATGTGTTTGTTTGCCTTATTTTCTGTAATTTACTGCATATTTTTTTATTTGAATGCTTGTAACCGGGATCTAATTACCAATGTCCACACATTACATATGTCAGTATGAGTTGGCAGAATACGATAAAATACTAGTAACCAGTATTGTACTGGACATCGAATGATAAGAGTTTGACATATCAGTCAAACTGGTTCGTGGCACCTACATTGTAAATGACTTGAAATTTGTCTCGTGTCACTATAATTTCAAGCATATGATTAAGTGATAATTACAAGCGTCTAGTCCGTCATTCATAATCCAGCCGTCGTCCATTAGAGAATATCCGCGTCCATAATCCAAAGACCTATTCCATTTTCCACATAACAGTATTAGCACCAAATTCAAAAAGACAATCATAGTATACATAAACATAGGCTTGTTTCCTGCAAGAGAGAAGCGGTCAACAGTTTTCAATGATGCCGGCAAGACATCATGATGTTCCAAAAATATCAAATCCGTATCGCTGATCAGTATTCTTAATCCATAATATTCGTTATAGAGTCGTCATCTAAAAAAAAGATGTATCTCAGTCACGCTTTGATTGTGACTGTTCATATGAGTACCATGAGGATCTTGAAGTACATGGGTTCATACGGCCCCTAGCCCCGGGTTAAGCGGAATTAGACACAAGTTACGAAACGTAGCGCCATAGATCTTGCACGCTACGTTCGTATTTTGCTATCAGCATGCGATATGTATCGCCAAATTTGAGAAACTTTGAGTGGAGGCGCTTGGTGGAATAGCCCTGTTTTATAAGTTTCTGCAACAATGTTTTGTGACGTTGATTAAAATCATCACATTTAACACAGGATCTAGCAAATGCTACTAAGCGAGATATGTATACGCCATATGCAGGTCCCACTGGAATATTACTATCCAGAAAGGGATAGTTTACGATGTCGAAATTGTAATCATCTCTTTTGTCATAAAGTCGACGAGAGAGAATGCCCGCTTCATTTTTATAGAGATAGAGATCTAAATAAGATGTGCCTGTAGGGCTATCTGTAGTTTCCTTCAAATCCAGTGAAGGTGGATATATATCCTTCACTGCGTCATTTATATAGCGATTATCCACAGCGAGAAGATCGTCTATATAGCGTTTGGTGAATGAGAAGGAACGGGCTTTGAATGGATCGGTTTTTGAAAGCGCCTGCATATAGTCATATTCATAAGAGAGAACAGATACAGGTCGGCCAACAGGGGTGCACAATTAGTACCCATTGGAATTACAAGCGTCTAGTCCGTCATTCATAATCCAGCCGTCGTCCATTAGAGAATATCCGCGTCCATAATATATTGATATATTGTGTTGCCAAATTTCACATAGATATTTTTAATGAGAAATTCAAGCAACTCTCTTGAATGGATGGGTTCTTGAAAGCGCCTGCATATAGTCATATTCATAAGAGAACAGATATGGGTCAGCCAACAGGGGTGCATAATTAGTACCCATTGGAATACCTATATGCTGCGGATATATTGTGTTGCCAAATTTCACATAGATATTATTAATGAGAATTTCAAGCAATTCTATTAACAAAGAAACATCCCATGAATGATATCTCTTGTATGTAGTCGAGCTAAAGAATGCTTTATGGCTTCCGACATTAATATATCTACGATCAGTTTTCTTGAACACAGATACTATTAATGAACTTAGACGGTCAATAAGGTCCTGATAAGCCATAGATGATCAGTGTTACACCATTTGGGAAAAACGCTCAATACCCAAAACATCTGCACATTATTTACGATAATTACTTTGTTGTTATCTATTTCTGTTATGTGCGGAACGGATGACCACCGGGTCAAATGAAGAATTCAGCATTAAACTTGTCACGGCTCTCTTTTCTCGGTGCAGTTTTAGCCAAGGAAACCGAACGCTGTTGATAACCCATTTTAGTAGAAGAACTGTTCTTTCCTAAGGCGGGCTTCTTACCCCTAGGGGTAGAGAGCGAATACCTACCACAATATATCCTTTGGTCAAGCTCTACCAGAAAATGTAAAATCCTTTGGTCAAGCTCTACCAGAAAATGTAAAACAATCAACAAGATGACCATGACGTCACACTAACGTCATTTCTAAACAATCATTATTTGGTCGATTTTTCGGTCAGATTTGTCAAATTTTATATTCATGCAATTTTTCCGAGAAATCTGCATAATAAATTAGTAACTAATAATCTGATGTGAAATAAAATAGTTTTTAACTTTTCTAGAGGAAAAGCAGGAATTTTAAAGAAAAAATGACAAAATTTTCAATTTTCTGGTGCCCATCATGGACGCCGTTTTGAATTTTCTCATGATCCTGTGGCCCAGAGGTTATGCAAATAGGCTCAAAATGACTCCAATATCATAAACTACAAAGCCACGGAGTGTCAGATCTCCATTTGTTGCCGTATAATGTATACAGCTTAGTAGGGGAGGCAAATCCCGCAGGCTTGTTAGGGTTGTACAACCTGTTTTGCAAGTGTTATTAATCCCGTATGAATATTTTTCATCAATATGTATTCCAGAGAGTCATTTATAGGAATCAGATTAACTTCTCGGTCAGGATTTGGTCTTGATTATTCACGTAAAACCGATTCAGATCTTGAGTAAGAGTGGAAGATACGACATTCAGTAACCAGTTTTCGTTTACAAATAATTGGTTTAAACAATATTGTATTGAATCAGTGGGAGCACAATGAGCCGGAGCTCGTTAGCGTGTCTCCCAGTCGTATATACAACAATTAGTTATTCAACACATACACATAGAAGAATACGTACATATTCATTTATGGCAGGATACTATATATGATGAGCGATGATGTAAATATTTCAGTAGTAAAGAATAAACATACAAAAATATATATATATTTCGGTTTAAATAAGTTATTTCCATTAACCCTGTACTGTTGAAACGTAGTATTGGACGGAGGGAGTGTCATTGGTCAGAAGCTGCATCTGGGCCGAATGACCTACATATGAAGAAGTGTTTCATTTCTATCTGATCGCGAAAATCACAAGTCAGCGTTGGAACCTGTTGGTTTCTATAGCAAAAGCTCCCAGGTACATCTGGATATCAATATTTTCTGTTAAACTTTTATCACAATCTCCAAAAAGGAGATTGGGACAAGTGACAGAAGAGGGATCATCGTAGATGTCCAGCAGATTAGCAATCAAACGTTGTCTTTGAGTGATAAAAATGGGACAGTGGAAGAAAAAGTGCTCGACAGTTTCGTCAAGGCAGCCGCAGTTACATATCGCGTTGTCGCTTACATGATTCTCAAACAAGTGTCGTTTCAAGTTGCTGCATCCGTTACGAATTCGACACAGTAGGATGTTTTGTGACCTTGGGCCAATATAATTTCAAGGAGGAGGGATAGGTTTAGGATACATTTTTATTAATTGGTGTTTGAACTGTGGAAGGCTAGCAGAGTTCCTCACGGGAACGGGTAATGTATTCCAATCACGAATTGTAGCCGGAAAAAACGAACTACGGAAGAGTTCAGTGCGGCGCCGGTGTGGTGTAAATTGATCCACATGACGTATATGATATGGATTTCTGTCACGTGCGAGTGGAGGAAGATGTCTATTCAGTGCTAAAGGGGTCATACCATTAATTATTGTATATAGCATGGCAAGACGATGCATATATCGTCTGGTGGATAACAATTCGAAACCGGATTCAGTGTACAAAGTTTCAGATGAACAGCTTCTTGTGAGGCCAGTAATTACTCGCAGTGATTCTTTCTGGATGTTTTCTAATTTGTTAACTAGGATATTGTCTATATTATCCCAAACGATATCGGCATATTGTAAACTTGGTCTAATATAACTTTTGTACATACTTTCCAGGCTTTTTCGGTCCAACAAGTACTTTAAGCCCCTCAGAATGGATAATTTGCGTTGTGCTGTAACTATTATGTTCTCTATATGGTCGTGCCATGTCGCCCTGTTATTGAGAGTTAGTCCGAGATGTTTATGATTCAATGAAGCAGTTACCAAGTTCTTGTCGAAGACAATATCAACATGAGATTGATGTAGTCGCCTCGATATCAAAAGGGAGATTGTTTTAGAAGCATTAAAGTCAACTACCCACCGAGCGGCCCAGTCAGTTATGAGACTCAGGTCATGGTTAATGCTGGGAAGAGTGGTAGTGAGTTGATCAGAAATGATATATAAACACGTATCATCTGCAAATATGCGTATGTTGTTAAGGATTCCAATGGGTAGATCATTGATAAACAGGAGGAATAAAAGTGGTCCCAGAACTGATCCTTGTGGAACACCAGCGTGGATACGTAATGACTCTGACTCGATTCCATTAAGTACTACTTTCTGGAGTCTATTCTTCAAATAACTGTCTAACCACTTGATCAAATTATCACAAATCCCAAAATGTTTAAGTTTTTGTATTAGTCCTCGATGCCATACCCGATCGAATGCTTTAGAGATATCAAAGAAAACGAACTGTACTTCTTTCTGATGGTCAAGAGCAGTGACTATGTCGTTGTATATATCAAGCAACTGTGTAACTGTGGACTGCGACGGTAAAATACCAGACTGGTTCTTTGTTATATCATATTTAACATAGTTATACATATACTTCGCAACTACCCGCTCCATTACCTTGCTAAGACAGCTCAATAGTGAGATGGGACGGTAGTTCGAACACAATTCACTTGCACCTGTCTTGGCGATTTTCCAGTGATTAGGAAAAATTCCAGAATTTAGTGATAGGTTAAAGAACTGTGCTAGGACAGGGGCCAGAATAAATCTACCTTCGTGGAGACGTTTTGGACTGATGTGGTCGGGACCTACAGCTTTAGTTACATCGAGGTTCGACAGAATTTCAAGTACATCATTGGTGGAAACAGAAAGTTGGTCAAGAGTGTTGTTAGTATACAGGGTAAATGGTGGGAGTTCAGAATGAGAACTATTTAATTTTGTTATGTTAGTAAAGAATTCATTTAATAGATTTGCCTTGTCCTTGCTGTCATAGGTGAAAGTATTATCAGCCCGTTTAAGGGGTGGGATTTCATTGAATGTGGAATTGCAATCTTTTAATAAAGATTTGCCTAATTTTCACCAGTATTTAGACCCAACGCGACCGTTCTGGATTTTCTCGGCCGTTTTTTGTTTAAAGTTGGTCTTTGCTAACCGAACGAGGTGATTAACCTGGTTACGTTGCTTGTGAAATTTCGCGATGTCCAGCTCAGACCTTGTTTTCCTGCTTTTCTTATACAATTTGTCTCTAATTCGCATTTCATGTTTAATATTATTGGAAATCCAAGGTTTATCATCAGGTTTAATGAGTACACTTTTGTGGGGAATACCTTCATCAGATGCACAAGAAATGTTATGAGTGATTTTTTCGCAAAAATCGTCAATTACATAATCACCAGTTGGTATAGACCAGTCAGAATTGGCTAGTATTTCATTAAATTTAGTCCAGTCGGCATTATTATAATTCCATAGAGTGCGTTGGTAACTGGTTTTCTTGGGGATGCGAGATTTCAAGTTAAGAAATGTTGGGTAGTGGTCACTGCAGATGGGTGTCAAGACCCCACTATTGATTGCCAGTTGATATTTATTACATAGTATGGGGTCCAGCAGAGAATTTGACACTGGTCGTGTAGCTTCCTTTACAAGTTGACTGAAGCCAAAACTGGTAATTATATCTTTCAGATGATGTAATGAGTTATTGAACAGATCCTCATTCAGATCCCCAACGATTATAACATTTTTACCTGGGTTAGCATCGAGGACTAGTTCTATGTTGTCAGAAATAACGTGCCATTTATCAACGGTTGTATTAGGTAGGCGATATAATGTACAAATTAATGTTTTGGAATTGTCGTGTATCTCAATCCAGACCATTTCCAGGTCTCGATTCTCATACTCTTTCCGATGGGAAACGGCGATTTTTTCAGAAATATACACACACACACCTCCCCATGCGTGTTGGCGATCACAGCGGAACGGATCTCTAAAGCCAGGCAATCGCACATGTTTGTTTTCTACAAGCGGGGTAAGATGACTTTCAGTGATTGCAATGATGTCATACTGGCTCAGATTAGCATGCACCAAATCTAATTTGTCCTTCAACCCACATACATTATAGTGAACAATCGATAGTTCACGACGTGCTACCGGTCCTGGATTACTTTCTATGTCTCCGGACAGAATTAACAAGAAACTTATGATTGCAAAGCCATTGGCATTGTTTAGAAGAAGAATTTTGGGTATGCAAGTTGTTATAAATGTAGCCATACGCGTTATACCCCAGAATGATCATGGAAAGCGAAAACGAAAATAAAACAGGAGCTCTCTGCTGAAAGCGCGACCAAATAATAACATGCGATAACATGCTAGGTCATTACCCATTGTCTATTACGTCATAGTTACGGACAAGAGGAATGTGTTGCGCGGCCAGGTCATCAACACAGATGCAACAACGTGAATGACACTCCGTTTCAACAAAATAGTACAACATTACAAATATAACTGAAACAATAGACAATATCACTATATACATATAAATTGTGTTTGTCGTGTTGCCGCGTTAACAACATAGGGGCTAGGAAGTCACATCTGAAGGACTTACATCTTATCTTTACTGACCGATGAGCTTGCTCGGTATGTATGAAAAAATAAATGACATGATTCTATAACATAAATATAGGGTTATAAACCATAGGGTCTAGGTGTCCATCATTCGTTCAGGAACCACGAGAAAAGAAAGACCAGAGGTCTAAATAGCAGTGAATTCAAAAGTAAGATTATTCGGTCGTATGAGGCATGAACAACAACAACATGAACTATCGACCTATAGATAAATTATAATGCACTGTAATAATAGGCGTGCTCAGACCTAAGTGCGGATTTTCTGGCACGGATTGAGTGAAAATAAAAACAGCATTTCCATAGTGGTTCCTGACAAGTAATCATGCCCTTACTGTTCTGGGTCTTTTATGTGTCTTTCTATTGATAAGTTTTCTTATATCATCAAGATAGGATCAACAAAGGCCACGCAGCAAGTCCACGTTGCCCTAAATAAAGGACTGGACACTTGCCGTTGCCCCACCTACCAGTCAAAAACAGAAGCAAGCTGTCCGTCGATATAATCTAACTAGTTAGATAAAATTACAGTTTAATCAATAGAAGTCCCATGAAATTATCAAGTTCGAACATGCAATTAATTGTTGTCAATATCTTATGTTGTAATATCTTAATATTTTAATATCGTAAAAAATTTGAAATTAGGTTCGCCAGCGGTGCTAGTTATAGCACATATTATCGGTATTAGTTATAGTTACAAGCGTCTAGTCCGTCATTCATAATCCAGCCGTCGTCCATTAGAGAATATCCGCGTCCATAATCCAAAGACCTATTCCATTTCCATATAGCAGTATTAGCACCAAATTCAAAAAGACAAAAGTATACATAAACATAGGCTTGTTTCCTGCAAGAGAGAAGCGGTCAACAATTTTCAATGATGCCGGCAAGACATCATGATGTTCCAAAATATCAAATCCGTATCGCTGATCAGTATTCTTAATCCATAATATTCGTTATAGAGTCGTCATCTAAAAATGATGTACCTCAGCCACGCTTTGATTGTGACTGTTCATATGAGTACCATGATGATCTTGAAGTACATGGGCTCATACGGCCCCTAGCCCCGGGTTAAGCGGAATTAGACACATGTTACGAAACGTAGCGCCATAGATCTTGCACGCTACGTTCGTATTTTGCTATCAGCATGCGATATGTATCGCCAAATTTGAGAAACTTTGAGTGGAGGCGCTTGGTGGAATAGCCCTGTTTTATAAGTTTCTGCAACAATGTTTTGTGACGTTGATTAAAATCGTCACATTTAACACAGGATCTAGCAAATGCTACTGGCGTGATATGTATACGCCATATGCAGGTCCCACTGGAATATTACTGTCCAGAAAGGGATAGTTTACGATGTCGAAATTGTAATCATCTCTTTTGTCATAAAGTCGACGAGAGAGAATGCCCGCTTCATTTTATAGAGGTAGAGATCTAAATAAGATGTGCCTGTAGGGCTATCTGTAGTTTCCTTCAAATCCAGTGAAGGTGGATATATATCCTTCACTGCGTCATTTATATAGCGATTATCCACAGCGAGAAGATCGTCTATATGGCGTTTGGTGAATGAGAAGGAACGGGCTTTGAGTGGATCGGTTTTTGAAAGCGCCAGCATATAGTCATATTCATAAGAGAACAGATACAGGTCAGCCAACAGGGGTGCACAATTAGTACCCATTGGAATACCTATATGCTGCTGATATATTGTGTTGCCAATTTCACATAGATATTTTTAATGAGAAATTCAAGCAACTCTATAAACAAAGAAACATCCCATGAATGATATCTCTTGTATGTAGTCGAGCTAAAGAATGCTTTATGGCTTCCGACATTAATATCTACGATCAGTTTTCTTGAACACAGATACTATTAATGAACTTATACGGTCAATAAGGTCCTGATGAGGGATTGTAGTATAGAGAGTCGAGAAATCCCATGTGGATACATGTCTGTACAGTATGTGACCTTTAGCATCAAGTTCTTCCGTAAGACATTTTGAGTTTTTCAATATCCACATACATTCCACGCCAGAGTTCTTAGAAATAGTGGCGCAATACTTTTTCCAAAATGCTTTTACCTCCTGAAGGGCCCTCGTCAATAGGGTTGAAAGAAGCTTGGTGGTGCAGCTTCTAGAACCAGCTATGAATCTAGCTTTGTATGGTGATTTATGCATTTTGGGAGTCCAGTATATTTTTGGTATGTCGCTATGATTGGTTGGAAGACAAATACCTCTTTCCCTGAGAAACTTTTTGTGATTGTTAAGTAAATCTTCCAGAGTAAATGCAGTTTGGGAGCAAGTAGATGTATTTGATGAAGATATGTCTACAGTCAATTCTTTAACCAGCACCTGGTAATAGTAATATTTACATATGAATATTATATTATTCGGAGCTTTGTCTGCTGGGACTATGACGAATTTACTCTGGAAATTTGCTAGAACTTCTTGCGAATTGAGGTTTCTCAGAACTTGTTTTGCTTGGGGAAGAGTACTTCTGTCAATATGGCGGATTGTTTCAACGACCTTGCTCTTGGTGAGGTCCAGCCAATCAGAGTACTGTTCTAATGCAGTCAGGACTATCTTCTGGTCCGCCTTCAGATTTATTCTTCTTGGCTCTCTATATTTAGGTCCTTTCATCAGGAGTAATTTCAGATCCTTATCACTCACCACATCAAGGTCACCAGTCACAATATGTTTGCATGGTGTATAGATAAAGTTCGACAATTCACAATCACAACTATAGCCTCCTGACGTGTATAAGTTCCAGTCAAACTCCTTGACAGCATTGGAGTAATTGAATATTTTGGTGGCTATAGATTTAGTATACTTATATGAAATGCAAGGAGGTTCTGTGAACTTGAAATAGTTTGGTACAGCGTTGCGTACCTCTGGATCATTCAGGATTCGAGGTAAATTAATGATGTCCAGTCCTTTATCTAAGTAGTTGAGTTTCAAGAAAAGCCGATCTTGAGATGTTTCGATTATGTTCACTGGACGATACAACCGAAAATACGCTATATCTTGACATACTTTACTGATTTTGGATGGTATTATATTTCCTGAAGACGCAGATTGCTGTATATCTCTGGCTATTTGATTTAAAGCTCTCAGAGGTAACGCATACAGAACTGTACGTAAGCTATGTATACTATTGGGTGCGTTAGTTAAACCCACTAAGTAATTTAAAGTGATATGATCGTGAATCATCGAACTATTAAACTTTCGCCAACCATGGCTGCGTTGTCTCCGTTGATGGGGTACATATTATCGGTATTAGTTATAGCACATATTATCAGTATTAGTTATAGCACAAATTATCGGTGTTCGAAATCTACTTCAATGGGTGCAGTAATTTGTGACACAAATCATTGATGGCTCATATGAAATTCCGATAGATGTTATTCAATAGATCAGTTTGCGATCAAATTGATGCACATGTGCTAGACTAAGCATTAGGTTATACCCTACGGATGTACAGACGTTATTTCATAGCCATTGGGTGAGTGGTATGTCATTACCTAATTCTAAAATAAAATTGAAAGAGTTTTACACCATTATGAATCTATCAGTCATGTATGTGGCGAGTAACGGAGAGCAATAGACTGTTCAGATACAACAAATGCGTCCAGATGGGATACTATTGAGTTCCAGTACTGTAGTTTAAGAGCCTGGACAGCGAACAAAGTAAAACTGGGACCATATGAGAAGTGCAATATTCAATAGTACCGTACTGCTATATGGACATATAAACGTAATTATTGCATGAAATATAATCAAATTGTCCAATTAGGTGAGGTCAAATCATCGTGAAACACTTTAGATCTATGCTGAATAGATGAGATGTAATTAAATTAAATTCAATCAGGTGAGATGAAATTATCGCGAGACACTTTAAAATCAATGCTAAATGAATGAGATGTAGTCAAATTAAATTAATTTAAATTAAGCGGGATCAAATTTAGAATTTGAGCAAGATAATGTTCGTCCCTATCACAAATAATTCACGTGTCTTTCATCGGAAGACATTATTGACATGATAATAGTAGCTATCAACTGAAAGCATATGTATTTAAATACAAAATAAAGGGTACAAACGAATCCTAAATGTATAGTCCCGGGTTATGCGACAATGAACTCTCGTTCGAACGTTTTTTATTTAACGTCGTCAGCATGTGATGTTTATCACCAAGTTTGAGAATGAAACGCCATAACATGCCATGGCACTAAACATCCATCCAGTTCACGTAATTAAGTTTCGTCACACAATCTGCAAAGTACTACAAGGCTTGGTGTGTTTGCTATCATCTCGAGTGGAACTTAGATTCAAAGAATTCTTATTTTCTAATGAACATCTGTATGTTACTAGCGATGATCTCTCGGCATTGTATTTCGAGAATTAGTTTTTCAAGATCGAACTCGACGCTCATTTAACACTCCGGCACGACTTCTCGATGATCTCAGTCAATATATTCTCGCGAAGTGAAACCGATGCACAGTTGCCTAAGATGTGATCGGACGAAGTATAAAAAAGTACAAAAATACGAGGAGTCATATCATCGAATTACATGGGATTGGGAGCTGAAGAGAATTCCGATGCTAGGCAACGTACTGGAGTAAATTAAAGCCAAGGATCTATACTCGTAGACATTAAAGTATTCACTCGAACTGTTTTGTTAAGTGCATGCAAAGAAAGGTCTGACTTCCACCTCTCAAACACTACCATGAGGCAAATTTGGTTTGCTGGTGATCGTTACTAAAATATTCAATGTAGTTTAAATTTTTACGAATTTCGTTTACATTGGATGAGACAATATGACTCTCAACATGACGATGTGAATGATCGTCGATTCGTTGTCTTTGACGAATTCAGCCACTGTATTTTCAGACCTTGGATGGATACACGTTTAGCTTCAGTGATACTTTCTGAAAAGTATACACAAAGCTTGAAATGAAGTAGCGCTATGATGTGATCGATTGTAGCATTGGCTTACTCAAGTGTCAAACACAAGCACGCGACAAAACGGTGAACCACCCAACAGCTGCGTGATTATGAATGAAAACCACGATATTTTACGAGGATAATGTCGGAGATGCAGTTATAATAACTATTTACACACAATATGGACGGTACCAATAGAAGTTTAATGCGAACCACAAACCAAGATATCTCATGGCGATGGTATTGAATACAAGCGTCTATTCCATCATTCATTATTTAGCCGTCGGCCATTAAAGAATTTCCGAAAACTATGGTGTCCATAGGACTTTAGATCCCGAAAACGGGACATACCAAATTTGAGGACTACTTTGCATTACAATTTGAATGATTCGAATTTCATCCTCTTCGAACTCTACTCGATTGTGCAATATCGTTGAATATAATCGGTTTATTCTCTGTGCAGATTTGAGGTAGACGGTATTGGTTTTCGTGAGTCATCTCTGTCGCTTCCGATAGCTTTGAGAAAGGGTCCATTTTTTGACGAAATCTCGGTATTGCAAAATACACATCAGTAATCATGAGAAATATTACCACAAATCAGTGATGATCATTGATGTACACTGTGAAGTCCTGTGAAGAAAAATATCCCGAATTGGGAGGAGTGTAGGTACTAAAATAGTTTTTGTGGTTATTATGTCGATAGAAGAAAAAGATATTATTGTGAATTCATTAATAAGAAAAACAATGTCGTTTGTGTAATCTGAGTTATCCTATTCAACCTCAATCCAAACTCATTGATACTATTATGATATTAACGAAGTGTTGTCATATTTGCCCAGTTATAGGTCCTGGGTCAGCCGTATTGGCCCTTGCTCTACGGCGTACTGCCAATACGGTAGATCCCGGACCTATTAGAAGGCCAATATGAAAACACTTGGTTAATAGCATAACAGTATTAATGTGTTTGGATCAAGGTGGAATTGGATAACTCATTTCACACCAATGACATTTGTTTCCAAGTCTGCATAGATTTATATATATTGTCGCATGGGCTTAGGCTGCAACAATTTTACTTTTCAATTGTTATATATGTTGCTAAAATAATTCTATACTATAGTTATTTAGAGTGTCAAAAATACGTGAGATTTTGATAACGGTGGATATTTGACCTGTCTGACCAGATGGGGGATGAAGAACTACTATGTGATTGACCAGATGACATGTCTGACTAGATGGGGGGTGGGGGGGAGGTTATGGATATTTCCGCGTCCATAGTTACACAACCTTTTCCGTATGGAATTGATAGCACTTTACAAATAGGAATGTCAGTTAGCACAATTGAAAGGGTGAAACGAAAAACAGCGAAGTCTCACTGACGCCAGTAATACAATAAGATAAGTCACAAGGAACACGAAATGCGAAGCCTTTGCTTTTTGTCAAGATCATAACAATATGTAGGAATGTTCAGGATAAAAATATTAAGAGGGTCGCTAATAAATTGCATGATATCAAGAACGTGCAGAAACTCTTCTAGAATAAATGAGATTCTGTAACGGAAGATCGCACCATTCGTTGCAAGTCAGATACCGCCTTTTTTCTAAATGCTATCTTTTACCGATGCAAGATTTTTGCGAAATTAAATTCGTGCAAATATGTGTGGAATGTGATTTCGAGCTTGATGTTTAAAATCATATTTCTACCCTAGCGTGAAAAGCTTTGGATTACATCACAGACAGATAGATAGATGTTCTTTATTTAAAAGTCGATAGCTCCATTTCGTATCTTTTCGTGAAAGTCGAGATTTTGTCAGTCTTGGATGCAGGTATTAATACTAAATGATCATGGTAATTCGCCAGGAGGTTATCAAGGTCATCATCGGAGATAATGGGCAGAATTATTACTTCTACGAATTATTACCTTGAAGGCGGAAAACTTTGCTATTACTACCTGAACTAGGTTTGTCATACTCCATGCTGTGTTAAACAATAATCGTTCAAATTGAATACATGCTGAAATCAAGAAAATGTCTGAGTATTGCTGGTTAGTCAAAAACATAAGGGTAATTGAAAAGGGTAACTGACTGGCAAAATATCTCATCAGAATAAACGTAATGCGAATTGGGATACAGATATACGGACTTGGTTTGGAAGCTTCCAGTAATCTTGCATAAGGATAAACTTATACTTATAAAGGAGAGTTATATGTGACAGATTGTTTATATATAATTTGATGTTTTATTAATGTTATGGGCATTCAGCGAATTTTAGAGAACAGTGGATTTATGTTGGAGTTTCTTGTGAAATTGTATGACGGGTTTTGAAATGTAGATGCCAAGACAACTAGGATGCGCATTTTGGAAGGATTTGTGATTAAGCGAAGTAAGGATATTAACTACACACCGTGGAATCGCAAAGTCGAAAACAATTATGTCGACACCAAAACTAATTTCATGTATAATCCTCGTTTAGTCCAGTTTGCTCCAGTCATCATGTTTATGTGCCGGTTAGTCGGAAAATCAATACCGCTGTCCGTATATGATTTTCCTGAGGATCTTTTTGACCGCAACTTGGATCGGAGTAAGAGACGGTCAACCCTCAAGCTTGAAAAATGCTACGTCCATCATAACAATGGTCCGATTGATTCCGTCAGAAAATAAAAAAAGAGATGAAGAATTTAATAGGAACAGATGAGCAAGACGCACAAATTGAATGTATTCAGTTCTACAAGAGATACGATTACACTTTTCAGACATAGCTTCCAGAACGATAGGCATACTGTACCTCTGTCCTAGTAGTATTCTCTAGATCAAGTTAAATGTTTACTATGTCAGATCCGACATGTGGTCGGTTACCATACGATGGTAAGGATTGCTGTTTGACAGATAATCTGTTAATGTCTCATCCGGGAAACACGAGAAAACCTTTTTCTTGCCAAATTTGGTGAAAAATAGCTTGGAACGCAGCACAAGAATTTTTGAGAGAAATACTTAATCTCCAAATCCAACAGGTTCAAGAGAGCATACATGCGAGGATGTGAGAAATACCATTTCGCAAATTTTCGCATTCTGGAAAAACATAAAAACTCATAGATGGTTAGTTTTTACTCCTATTTAATAATTTTCTACTGGTTATCGTTAATATTATACTCAGTTATACCTTCCCATGTGATCAAGTAATTTATTCGGGGTGCCAAGGGTAAGAGTACCCAAAGGCGAACAATTCCGAGTGTAGGTTTATTACATTGCAGTTATAGACAGGAAATTGCTCGATCGTATGGGAATATGAACATGGTGATTATCCATGGAGGCAACAGGCTGATATTAGAAATATGTTAGGATAAGCCTAGAGTACACAAATATACCATCGCTGACATAAAACTGGATGTATTTACCGAGAGCAAACACCTGATGGAACACCAAGATGGCGAGAGATAATGTCCCATGTCACCTATCTACGGGTGTAGCGTTGGAATTATTCACATGATAATAATCTGATTCCTGTTGCCTATAGCCACGACAAGACGGATATCGTTCAAACGGGAATCTTGAAACTGTCTGAGTACTCCTGAAGTATAACGGGAAATGTAAAAATAAGGCATGAAGACGCTAGAAATGAGAATATAAAAGCGGTAATGTTGATACAATTCTTTCAAGTACTTAAATCTGCACAGTATGGGTAGAGGGACAAATGGTTAAAACCATCTTTTGTCGTTGGATAATGCTTTTTAAACCTTACCAGGCGGCTTTCCCAGGCCTGGGGGCGGGGGAGGGGGGGATTTCGCTCCACTCCTATATATTTTTCTCACCTCTTGAGCTAGGGATCTGAAACTTTCCACAATATATGGTGTCAAGATACCAGAAAATTCTAAAAATCCGAGATGACCGCTAAGATGACGTCACAGTTCTGTCATATTCTAAAAGTGCGTTTTTTGGGCGATTTTCGACCAAATTTTCCGAATATCTTTTTTACGTGTTCTACTTTCTCAAAAAACCCAAATAATAATAATAATAATAAAAAAAATACATAGCAAATTAAGAAATTGTTATCTGATGGAAATAAAATTGTTTTGCACACTTTTATCCGCAGAAGACAAAAATTCGGATATATCATTTTAGGTACCCCACATGGCCGTCAATTTGAATTGACCAATAATTGGTTCTAATGGGTACACAAGTAGGCACAGAATGACCCCAATATGATAGTTCCTGAAGTAACGGAACGTCAGCTCTTAATGTTTTGTCGTTTCCAAGAGATCGCAGAAAATTTGGTAAGGGGGAGGGGGCATAACTCCCCCAGGCTTGGTACGATTAAGCGATGCTGTGTAGGATATATACCTCTTCCATGGATTTGAAGGAAACTACTATTTATACCCAGATAAACCATCAAATTTGGACGTATAACTTTACAAAAATGAAAAAAAGCTTTCTCTCGCATTGAATCTACGAGAAGAGAGACGATCATAATTTTGACATAGTTAACTTTCATTTATGAAAAGCAATATTGCAGAATGACCTGCACGTAGCTTATACATATCTCGTCTGGTAACATTTGCTAGATCATGTGCCACATGTGTCGATTTCAATCAAAATCACAAAACATTATCACAGAAGAAATGGTATGCCATAAAACGCCTTCATTCCAAATTTCTCAAATTTTCTGTGAGAAATATCGCACAAAGACGCCAAAATACAATTGCAGCATTCAAGATGTTTGGTTTCAAGTTTCAGAAGTTGTGTCTAATTCCGCTTAACCAGCAGCTAGGGGCCCTTTGAACGTCATTTGTTCTAAATCTTCATGGCTTCAAATGAACAGACGCAATCAAATCGTGACTGTGATACATATATGCTAGCAAACGGCATGGAAATTCATTTGGATACAGACTATTGGTCAGTGGTATGGATTTTTGGTAAAACATCATGCTGTCACCTTTGAAAATTGTTGATCGCTTCTTTCTTGGGGGAGGCCAACTTTTTTTATTCTATGTATATTTGAAATTGATATAAACTGAAAAGATCTTTCGGTTACTGATTCTTCTGTGGATGGCGACTGAATGTCCGATCTGACACCTATAGGAAATGTCCTACTGAACAATGTCATTGAAACTATGTTTGATAATTCATATAGATTAAAACGTTCTAATCGTCCATCCTTCAATTCACTTCTCTTGACCCAGGAAAGCGCTCATAAAGACAAATGATCGAATTTTTATTTTCAATCAGAAATCCGTTATTTACCGACAAGTCATGGTGAACACTGAAGGTTTACTGTCGATCACCCATGTTTTATAATACATCGAACGCCGGGGATTTACAGCTGTTTTGAATACACCAAAGGTCATGAAACATCTTCCTTGTCTAGTTTTGTTTCCACCCTAGCTGATCTCATCAGCACAAGTAATTCACTTACATTGGGTTGCGCAAACGGGCTACTGAGAACATAAACTCTGTTGAATCGAAGCAGCTACACCGACAGCCGTACTATCATGAAACAACTGGAAGCGGTTCATTCTACCAGAGCCACGTAACGACATCAGTGTCGCTATGAAGGTTTACCCACAAAGACGGCAGAATCCGCAGTAAATTCGGGTTACTCGCCAAACCCGATACAGTATCAAGACCTCAGTGATTTATCACCGCTAATGTTATGTGTCATTATTCAACTCGGCTGATCCAGAGGAATTCTCCCTGAAGACCGATTGTTCACGCTAAACACGATCATGATTGGCCGATCGGGAGCTTACACATCCATTCATTGCATTTGTATAGGACGTAGCTTAATCCGCACAAAAATGAATTACTGGTACGAACTAGGTTTTTGCTTCATAAATTAAAGTAATCTTTCTTCTACCGTGCTTCTTATCCAATCCCTGTGACATGGAGTGCAAGTTGATGCCAGTTTGGACAGTAGAAGCGGGAAGAAATAAACTGATTGATATATTTCTTCTTCAGACGCAATCCTATTACGTTTTTTGGGTGAAACGTACCATATTTGTATTTCCATATTCACGTGAATTGTGAAGTCACTTTCACTATACTGCATCTTTTCTACTGCTTGTTGTGGAAACGCGTACATCTCATTGTACATGTACTGCCAATGTCATATGTCTCGTTAAGAACATTATATATCTGTGCTGTGGAACTCTTTATCACTGCAATGTTCAACTGTTTAAACGTGTGCTAGGATCACTAAGAGATAGATGTGTGCTAGGATCACCCAGGCTGTTCCTTACATGTTCTCTACATCTGATGGTATTTGCTTGAACTTGCGCGGTGAGAACCGGACTTTTACATGTATATGTCAGGATTAATACAGGAGTATAATGCACTGTTTTGGAATGGATGTGACAGTGTGTGATATTTCAAAAGTTCGACAAGACGCCTGTATTGTGAATAATTCATGACAAGTTGCTTGTATTTTTTAGCGTACATATTTCAAAACTAGTCTCAGGACTATCGATTGGCAAACTGTATCAGCATAGAATTAGTGGAAATAGTGTCCGAATGAACAATATCCAGCCGAGAAGTACAGTCACTTAATTAGATGCCAAAGTTTAATGTTACTATTATCACAACCTGTGACAACCATTGCAGATCGTTGATAATTACTCATTATTCATGGCACTGACTGGCGAGGATGAAATGTGTAGGAGAAGTACCATACCCTGGCATTAGTCTATCCAACAGAATACCAGCGTGTATATTCTTCCACAGTTATAGGTGATCCAGGTGTTGCTTTCCCAGTGGAACTGCCGCAGGGATAACGTATTGTAGTTAACATGGTATCGTCAGATATCACCCCAGGGATCACATGTTTTCGTTATAATGTTATAATATTATCTCTTATCGTGCGATTTCGATGTCTTGTTCAGGTTTTACATCAAACCAATACTGTTGAGAGTTTATTTCCTCTGGGAGATGGCTTTAATTTATTCACTGCGGAGGTTTCGAATTAGCTAATAGTTAGACCTTACCATCGAATCGTAAGATTCAATATGGCAGTGCAGTCAACGGTCCTTCAGCGATTCCGTATTGTGAATGCATACTAGTCGATATCCATGTTTACATGCAAGATAAACCTAGTCTCTGCTTCTAATTGACTTCTGTAGATGGAGCCGCTGGTTAAATATATACCTAATGGATGAGGTTAATAAACGAAATATCTCCAATTATAAAATTGTAATTTGAAACCAACTAATATACTATGTATTTGTTTGCCTTATTTTCTGTAATTTGCTGCATATTTTCTCATTTGAATTCTTGTGACCGGAATCTTATTACCACTGCCCACATATTACATCTGTCATGATGAGTTGGCAGAATACGATAAAACACTAGAAACCAGTTTTGTCCTGGACATGGAATAGGAGTGTGACGAAGGCCTATCAGTCAAACTGGTTCGTGGCACCTACATTGTAAATGACTTGAAATTTGTCTCGTGTCACTAATTTCAAACATATGATTACGTGATAGGTCATAGATCATCGGTGTTACACCATTTGAAGAAAAAAAACGCTCAATAACCAAAACATTTGCACATTATTTACAATAATTACTTTGTTGTATTTCTGTTATGTGCGGAACGGGTGATCACGGGGTTAAATGAAGATTCAGCATTTAACTTGTCGCGGCTCTCTTTACTCCCTGCAGTTTTAGCCAAGGAATCCTAACTTGTATTAGTAGAAAACTAAAAGCATTTTGAAGACCTGTCCTTTCCTAAGGCGGGCTTCTTACCCCTAGGGGTAGAGAGCTAATACTTACCACACTATATCCTTTGATCAAGTTCTACCAGAAAATGTAAAATCCTTTGTTCAAGCTCTATCAGAAAATGTAAAACAGTCCAAGATGGCCGCTTTGATTACGTCACACTGACGTCATTTCCTAAACAAACATTATTTAGTCGATTTTTCTTTCGGAGTATAATGCACTGTTTTGGAATGGATGTGACAGTGTGTGATATTTCAAAAGTTCGACAACACGCCTGTATCGTGAATAATTCATGACAAGTTGCTTGTATTTTTTAGCTTACATATTTCAAAACTAGTCTCAGGACTATCGATTGGCAAACTGTATCAGCATAGAATTAGTGGAAATAGTGTCCGAATGAACAATATCCAGCCGAGAAGTACAGTCACTTAATTAGATGCCAAAGTTTAATGTTACTATTATCACAACCTGTGACAACCATTGCAGGTCGTTGATAATTACTCATTAATCATGACCTGACTGGCGAGGATGAAATGTGTAGGAGAAGTACCATACCCTGACGTTAGTATGTCCAACAGAATACCAGCGTGTATATACTTCCACAGTTATAGGTGATCCAGGTGTTGCTTTCCCAGTGGAACTGCCGCAGGGATAACGTATTGTAGTTAACATGGTATCGTCAGATATCACCCCAAGGACCGCATGTTTTCGTTATAATGACATGTAATCTCTTATCGTGCGATTTCGATGTCTTGTTCGCGGTTTCACATCAAATCAATACTGTTGGGAGTCTATTTCCTCTGTGTGATGGCCTTATTCACTGCAGGGTTTCGAATTAGCTAATAGTTAGACTTTAACATCGAATGATGAGACTTAATATGGCAGTGCCGTCAACGATCCTTCAGCGATTCCGTATTGTGAATGCATACTAGTCGATATCCATGTTTACATGCAAGATAAACCTAGTCTCTGCTTCTAATTGACTTCTGTAGATGGAGCCGCTGGTTAAATATATACCTAACGGATGAGGTTAATAAGTGAAATATCTCCAAATGTAAAAGTGTAATTTGAAACCAACTAATATTCTATGTATTTGTTTGCCTTATTTTCTGTAATGTATTGCATATTTTCTCATTCGAATGCTTGTAATCGGAATCTAATTACCAATGTCCACATATTACATCTGCCATTATGAGTTGACAGAATACGATAAAATACTAGTAACCAGTATTGTACTGGACATCGAATGATGATAGGAGTGTGACATGTCAGTCAAACTGGTTCGTGGCATCTACATTGTAAATGACCTGAAGTTTGTCTAGTGTCACTAATTTCAAACTTATGATTAAGTGGTAGGCCATTTGGGGGGAAAAACGCTCAATACCCAAAACATCTGCACATTATTTACGATAATTACTTTGTTGTTATCTATTTCTGTTACGTGCGGTATGGGTGACCACGGGGGTAAATCAAGATTCAGCATTTAACTTGCCAAGGCTCTCTTTACTCGCTGCAGTTTTAGCCAAGGAATCCTAATGGTGTTAATAACTCATATTAGTAGAAAACTAAAAGCTTTCTGAAGACCTGTCCTTTCATAGGGCGGGCTTCTTACCCCTTGGAGTAGAGAGTTAATTCTTACCACACTATATCCTTTGGTCAAGCTCTACCAGAAAAAGTAAAATCCTTTGCTCAAGCTCTATCAGTAAATGTAAAACAATCCAAGATAGCCGCTTTGATTACGTCACACTGACGTCATTTTCTAAACAAGCATTATTTAGTTGATTTTTCGTTCGTATTTTTCCGAAATCAGCGGCGTGAAAATCGCAGATCACTGTGAGTAAATTTGACAAAAAACTGAAAGGTTGACTTCAAGTACTTTCTGCCCTTACAAATTGCTCTAGAAATTGAGCTGAACATGGCAATTTGATACTTTTTATGGGGTTTTTTCCAGGAAGGCGCGCATGAAGACAAATGATCGAATTTCGAATTTAAACCAGAATTCAGTTATATACCGGCAAGGCATGGTGAACACTGGAGGTTTACTGTCGATCAACCCTGTTTTATAATAGATGGAAAGCCGCGGATTTACAGCTGTTTTGAATACACCAGAGGTCACGAAACACCCACTTTGTCTCGTTTTGGTTCCACCCGAGCACATCAGCTCATCAGCACAAGTAATTCACTTACATTGAATTGCGCAAACAGTCTACTGAGAACATAAACTATGTTGAATCGGGGCAGCTACATCGACAGCCGTACTATTATGAAACAACTGGAAGCGGCTCATTCTACAAGAGCCACGTAACGGCAAAAGCCCCAGTAAATTCGGGTTACTCGCCAAACCCGATACTGTATCAAGACCTCAGTGATTTATCACGGCTGATCTTATGGGTCATTATTCAACTCGGCTGATCCAGAGGAAATCTCCCCGCAGACCGATTGTTCACACTAAACACGATCATAATTGGCCGATCGGGAGCTTACACATCCATTCATTGCATTTGTATAGGACGTAGCTTAATCCGCACAAAAATGAATTACTGGCACAAACTAGGTTTTTGCTCCATAAATTAAAGTAATCTTTCTTCCGCCGTGCTTCGTACCCAATCCCTGTGACATGGAGTGTAAATTAAGGCGAGTTTGGACAGTAGAACCGGGCAGAAATAAACTGATTGATATACTTCTTCTTCAGACACAGTCCTATTACGTTGGGTGACTTTTTTCAGGGAAACGTACCATATTTGTATTTCCTCATTCACGTGAATTGTGAAGTCACTTTCACTATACTGCATCTTTTCTACTGCTTGTTGTGGAAACGCGTACATCTCATTGTACATGTACTGCCAATGTCATATGTCTCGTTAAGAACATTATATATCTGTGCTGTGGAACTCTTTATCACTGCAATGTTCAACTGTTTAAACGTGTGCTAGAATCACCAAGAGATAGATGTGTGCTAGGATCACCCAGGCTGTTCCTTACATGTTCTCTACATATGATGGTATTTGCTTGAACTTGCGTGGTGAGAACCGGACTTTTATATGTCAGGATTAATACAGGAGTATAATGCACTGTCTTATCGTTTAAATCTGTTTTGGAATGGATGTGACAGTGTGTGATATTTTGAAACTTCGCCAAGACGCCTGTATTGCGAGTAATTCATGACGGGTTGCTTGTGTTTTTATCGTAGATATTTCAAGACTAGTCTAAGGACTATCGATTGGCAAACTGTATCAGCAAAGAATTAGTGGAAATAGTGTCCGAATGAACAATATCCAGCCAAGAAGTACAGTCACTTAATTAGATGCCAAAGCTTAATGTTAAAATTATCACAACCTGTGACAACCATTGCAGATCGTTGATAATTACTCATTAATGATGACACTGACTGGCGAGAATGAAATGTGTAGGAGAAGTACCATACCATGGCATTAGCCTATCCAACAGAATACCAGCGTGTATTTACTTCCACAGTTAATAAGCGATGCAGGTGTTGCTTTCCCAGTGGAACTGCCGCAGGGATAACGTATTGTAGTTAACATGGTATCGTCAGATATTGAATTGAATTGAATTGAATTTATTCACCAAACATACAGCAGATATACGAATATACAGGTTATCAAGATAAAAATAACATTAGCCGCACATAAGGCGGGAGTAAAACCCCAGGGGGCTTGTTTTATCCCGGATTAGCTTGAGTAGATGTTCATGGTATACGGCGAGAGGAGTATGGAATGTAGCAACACAGTTTTCGATGTTCTAATATTTACGCTAGTTCGGTGAATAAAGCGAATATAATATTTACACTAGGAAGGTGAATAAGGCACTGCATAGATCAGTTATCGAGAGATATCGCACACACACAACAAAATCGACGAATGTTAATATAGAGACTGCGCACAGGTAAGCATGACATTATACACATATAACGTGATTGGAAATAGACTGATCGATGCGCATGGATAATTGGTTGTAAGATGAAGGGTGACCGGTAGGCAAGAAATTTCGGTTAGAATTGATGATAGCCATATCAGCGTCCGAATTTATTGAGCAAAAACTCTTTCAGTCGGGATTTAAACAGTGACTTGGAGGCATAACATTTCAGGCTGACTGGCAATGAATTCCATATACGTGGTCCTTTAATTTTGGTGGAGTAGAATGAGAGTTGTGAGTGATAAAACGGCCTGTACAGATTAAGGTTAACTTGTCTTGTTGGATAATTGTGTACTGCAGATAATTTGGTGAAGTAATTGCGCGAAAGGTAGGGAAGAAAAAACGAGTGGTAGAAGAATTTGTGTGCAAATATCAGGATTAGGTAGTCATTTACTAGATGTAGAGGTAAAATATTCATTTCTACAAATAGGTTTCTGGTATGGGCACGTCTGGCACTTGCAGTTAAGATGCGGATGAGCCTTTTTTGTAGGACAAATAGTGGTTGAAGGTGCGTTCGAAAAGTGTTTGCCCAGACCATACTGCAGTAGGATATGTAGGGGTAAAATAACGAATAATACAAAAGAATTAGGGTCTTTCTGTTCACGCAATGTTTAATGTTATTTATAATACCTATATTTCTTGACAGTTTTGAGCATAGTGCTTCAATATGTGAGTGCCAGGTTAGCTTGTCATTAAAAAGAATGCCGAGAAATTTGAATGTATTGACGCATTCAAGCTCATTACCATCGAGGACCAGTTTAGATGTAATACGATTAGTGTATCTGGTCGGTTTGATAAGCATATATTTGGTTTTTTGTATGTTGAGAGACAGCAGATTACAGGAAAACCAGTTATGAAGTTTGGCGATCTCGTTTGACAGAGTTTCGACTAGATTATCATAATCTGAGTCGGAAGAAACTGCGCTTGTATCGTCGGCGAAAAGGAGTATGTCTAGAATATCGGATGCTTTGGCTATATCATTAATATAGACCAGAAAAAGAATGGGGCCGAGGATCGATCCTTGAGGTACACCACAGTCTATGATATTGGTTGAAGAGAGTACATTGTTATAGCACACGCACTGAGACCGAAGAGACAGATAGCTGCGGAACCAGTCGTTGGCAATTCCTCGGAATCCATAGTGTTCGAGTTTATGAAGCAGTATTTGGTGGTTGACGGTGTCAAATGCTTTAGAGAGATCAAGAAACATGGCAATACTAAACTTTTTATCTTCTTTTGCACTAATTAATTTATCATATAGTGCCAACACTGCATCACATGTGGAATGATTAGCCCGGAAGCCAAATTGATTGGGACTGATAATATTGTGGGCTTCCAGGAAAGATGTCATTCTAATGGCAACGATCTTTTCGAAAATTTTACTAAAGCAGGGAAGAACGGATATAGGTCTGTAATTACTTGCTAGGTGTTTATCACCGGATTTATACACAGGTGTTACTTTAGCTACCTTCAAAACGTTTGGCATTTTTCCAAGCTGGAGTGACAGATTTACAATATGTGATAGAGGAAGTGCTATGAGATGCGAGATGGGTTTGATTAGCGACATACGGATGCCATCTATTCCAGGAGATCCAACCTTTAATTCCGCAATAACTTTCGTTATCTCTTCTGGTGTACAAGGACTTAAAATGATTTGTTCTGGATTTTCACGAGTCAAGAAAGTTTTATAATCAGTTGGAGATCGCGGAATTTTGGCGGCCAGGTTTGAGGCAACTGAACAGAAATAATCGTTTAAATGGTTTGCTATCTCTGATGCGTCAGTAGTCTCATTTCCGTTAATGGTAAAGTTACGCGGTAGAGTACTGCACTTTCGCCGTTCCATAAGTTCATTTATCATTTTCCATGTTTCCTTGATATTATTATTATGTTCGTTAAATTTGTCTTCATAGTATTTTTTCTTAGCGTGTCTCAGACACACCCCAGGGACCACATGTTTTCGTTATAATGACATGTAATCTTTTATCGTGCGATTTCAATGTCCTGTTCAGGGTTTTACATCAAATCAATACTGTTGAGAGTTTATTTCCTCTGTGTTATGGCCTTATTCACTGCAGGTGTTTCGAATTAGCTAATAGTTAGACCTTACCATCGAATCATAAGACAATATGGCAGTGCCGTCAACGATCCTTCAGCGATTCCGTATTGTGAATGCATACTAGTCGATATCCATGTTTACATGCAAGATAAACCTAGTCTCTGCTTCTAATTGACTTCTGTAGATGGAGCCGCTGGTTAAATATATACCACATGGATGAGGTTAATCAATGAAATATCTCCAAATATGAAAGTGTAATTTGAAGCCAACTATAATTCTATGTATTTGTTTGCCTTATTTTCTGTAATGTACTGCATATTGTCTCATTCGAGTGCTTGTAACCAGAATCTAATTACCAATGTCCACATATTACATCTGTCATTATGAGTTGGCAGAATACGATAAAATACTAGTAACCAGTTCTGTACTGGACATCGAATGATGATAGGAGTTTGACATATCAGTCGAACTGGTTCGTGGCACCTACATTGTAAATGACTTGAAATTTGTCTCGTGTCAATAATTTCAAACATATGATTAAGTGATAAGCCATAGATCATCAGTGTAACACTGTTTGGGGGAAAAATGCTCAAAAAAAATTGACAAAAAAACCAGAAAGGTTGACTTTAGGTACTTTCTGTTCTTACAATTTGCTCCAGAAATTGGGCTGAACATGGTCATTAGGTACTTTTTATGATTTTTCTTCCAGGAAGGCGCGCATAAAGACAAATGAATTTCACTTTGAAAACAGAAATCAGTTATATACCGACACGGCATGGTGAACACTGGATGTCGATCACCCCTGTTTTATAAGACATCGAAAGCCGAGGATTTACAGCCGTTTTGAATACACCAGAGGTCACGAAACACACTCTTTATCTCGTTTCCGTTCCGCCCGAGCTGATCTCATCAGCACAAGTAATTCACTTACACTGGATTGCACAAACGGTAATTGAGAACAAAAACTTGCTATGGTGAATCTCGCAGCTACATCGGCAACCGTACTGACATTGAAACAACTGCAGGTTCGTTGGATTGCGCAAACGGTCTACTGAGAACATAAACTATGTTGAATCGGGGCAGCTACCTCGGCAGCCGTACTATCATGAAACAACTGGAAGCGGCTTATTCTGCAAGAGTCACGTAAATGTTTACCCACAAAGACCCGATACAGTATCAAGACCTCAGTGATTTATCACGGCTTATCTTATGGGTCATTATTCAACTGGGCTGATCCAGAGAAAATCTCCCCGAAGACCGATTGTTCACGCTAAACACGATCATGATTGGCCGATCGGGAGCTTACACATCCATTCATTGCACTTGTAAATGACGTAGCTTAATCCGCACAAAAATGAATTACTGGCACGAACAAGTTTTTTTTTTGCTCCATAAATTATTCTTTCTTCTACCATGCTTCTTATCCAATCCCTGTGACATGGAGTGCAAAGTGAGGTGAGTTTTGACAGTAGAAACGGGAAGAAATAAACTGATTGATATATTTCTTCTTCAGACACAATCCTATTACGTTTGTTGGTTGACTTATTTCAGAGAAACGTATAATATTTGTATTTCCTTATTCACGTGAATTGTGAAGAGTTACTTTAACTATCCTGCATCTTTTCTACTGCTTGTTGTGGAAACGCTCACATCTCATTGTACATTTACTGCCAATGTCATATGTCTCGTTAAGAACATTATATATCTGTGCTGTGGAACTCTTTATCACTGCAATGTTCAACTGTTTGATTTGATTTTTTTATTTCACCAGAGCTTAATAGTGCATAATTTACAAGTATACATGATAGGCGGGATGAAAACCCCAAGTGGCTTGTTTTATCACAAAATGATATAAAATTATATTGATCTATAATACCGGTGGAAAAGTGACAAATAAACATTAATTTATTTTTAATTAAAAAGGCAAAAATTGCAACAACTATAAAATCAACTTCCAACTTCCACTAGCTGCTGGAAACGCACACCGCCGAGATGAAATTAGAAATCAGCTGTTCCTTTCAGTAAATAGGATTTTAAATGGGATTCAAATAAAGAGATAGATGTAAAAGATTTGAGTTGGGAAGGTAATTTGTTCCATGTTCAAGGACCTTTTATTTCTGAACTATCAAATAATGTCTGATGAATAAATATACCTATACAAATTCAGATTTGCTTGCCTAGTTGGGTATTTGTGCACATGGGATAATTTTGTATAATATACTTGATATAGGATATAGTAATAACTCATTGTGGTCACAAAATGTATTAACCAAGATTAAAATCTGATAGTGGTTTAATTGTTTCATAGATAAAATTTTCAATTTGAAAAATAAATGTGCTGTATTTTCGAGTTTAGACGAAAAAGTAATTAATCGTATAGCCTTTTTTTTGCAAAATCACCAATGGTGTAAGATGTGTAATATACGTGTTACCCCAGACAATATTACAATATGACAGGTACGGAAATATCAGAGAATAATACAGAATGTAAAGTGTTTTTTCTGTTGAGGCAATCACTAGTACGGTGCAATATTTCAGTATTCCAATTCAATTTTTCTTGATGCGTTAGGCAGTTTAGCCTGTCATTAAAAAATACACCAAGGAATTAAATTGAACCAACCGGCTCAATGTTATTTCCGGAAATAAATATTGTTGGCGTTTTGGAGAATTTACATCTCTTTGAAGGTTTTATAAGCATGAATTCAGTCTTTTTTAATATTCAAAGAAAGTTTGCTACTTGAAAACCAATCGCACAATTTGTTGATTTCAAGAGACATAATCTCAAACAGTAGGTTTGGATCGTCATTTGAGAGAATAACCGATGTATCATCTGCAAAAAGATTAATTTCTCAAACATGGCTAGATTCTATTAAGTCATTGATATAAATAAGAAAAAGTATCGGACCCAAGATAGAACTCTGCGGAACTCCACAGGATAACGGTTTAAATGTTGTTATAGTATCATTATATTGAGTACATTGGGTACGGGATGAAAATACCTTCTGGACAAGTGATTAGAAATTCCCCGAAATCCGTAATGATCCAGTTTATACAAAAGGATATCGTGGTTGACGGTATCAAACTGCTTTTGACAAGTCTAAAGATGTACTAATACAGTATTTCTTTGCCTCTCTCGCAGCTACTAATTTGTCGTGAAGGGACAAAACTGCTAAAATGTGGAGTGATTCGCTCGAAAACCGTACTGATTAGAACGAATTATATTGTATTTTCCCAAGTAAATGAACATTTCGGAGACTACGAGATTTTTGACAATTTTACTGAAACACGGCAAAACCGAAATAGGTCGATAGTTCTCAAATAAGTTTTTTGCTTCATTCTTGTACGGGGCTGAATGATAAGTTAGTAACATGACATAATGGTAAATTAATCAGACTAAATACAGATTTGACAAGCGAGATACGTACGCCATTAATCCCAGAGGCGGATTTTTTTTAACCCTATCTGGCCTGGGCTTTTTGTGACCTGTCCAGTCCTGGGGGACAAACCCCGCCCCCTAATTATTTTTTTTTATTCCTTGAGCTAGGGGGCTAAAAATTCCCATACTATACCCTTGGGTCAAGCTCTACCAGAAAACGTAAAAAAATAGATGGCCGCATTTATGACGTCACAGTGACGGCATTTTCAAAAACGGCATTTTTTGGTCGATTTTTCAGTCAGATTTTCCGAATTTCTTCTTTATGCAATTTCTCCGCGAAAACTGCATGAAAAATTAGTAAATATTAATGTGATGTGAAATAAAATAGCTTTTGCCCACTTTTCATCGCGAAAAAGAAGAAATTTTGAAGAAATATGATAAAAACTTCACTTTTCTGAATTTCTTGAATTTACCCATGATCCTTCAAGTTGCTCGGGTGGTTATGCAAATAGGCTCAAATAACCCCAGTATGATAAACTATAAAGTTCAGAGTTTCAGCTCTCCATTTTTTGTCGTTCTGGAAATAGCGCAGAAAGTTTGGTAAGGGGTCATTCCCTCCCCCCCCCCCACCAGGCCTGGTAGGTTTAAGTTATTTACAACATCTGTCATATCCTTCGTAGTACAGAGTTCCAGATGAAACTCATTAACAAGTCTATTCTTCAAAAAGTATTTATAATCGTTCGTTGACAGTGGGATTGTTTCCGCTATCTTGGTTGCTACAGAGCTAGAATAATCATTAAAACCGTTCGCAATTTTAGAAGGATCCGAGATATCGCTATTATTAACGTTGAATGTATTTGACAAGCTGGTGTTTTTTTGCGATTCATCATGTTGTTTAATACTTTCCATGTACCTTCGATAACATTGTTACACTGATTAAATTTGTTTTCATAATATAATCTCTTCGCTAGTTTCAATGTATGATTCAATTTATTCCTTTACTGTTTATATTGACGGGTAATTTCCATATTAGTACATGTACCTTTTGTGTGCTCTCTATAAAGTTTGTTTTTTCCCCGAATAGAAATAAGAATACCATAGGTTATCCAGGGTTTTTTTTATTTTGACTATTGAGACTGTTGATGAGACAACAGGAAAACACCCGTTGTACGCGAAATTGAATTTGTCAGAGAACAATTCAAATGCTTTATTAACATCTCTGGTTTCATTATCAACATCGCTCCAATCTTTATTTTTAACCGTCTCTTGAAAAATTAATATTTGCTTCTGATTAATTCTTCTAAAAGTAAATGTGTGACCAGTGGACGGCGCGGTGAATGATGCTTTGTTTATGTGAAAAACTGGAAAATTGTCGGTTATGTCTGAAAGGAGAATACCAGACATCAAATTATCTTCATGAAAATTTTGAAAGACATTGTCAATCAATGTCGCCGATTTAGCTTTAACCCGAATTGGTTTTGTTATCTTAGGAAAAAAGTAGTGTGATTTCATTACTTCCAACAACTGCCTGGAAGTTTAAATGTGTGCTAGGATCACCAAGAGATAGATGTGTGCTAGGATCACCCAGGCTGGTAAATGCCGTCATTTTCATCTGACGACGATACAGCTCACCAATCCCCAGTGTACGAGTTGTCACAGCGAAACAGCTCACCAATTACCAATATACGAGTTGTCAGAGCATTTCCATCATAGCTCTCTAGATTTGTATCTAATACCGCTTATGCCGGTGCTAGGGCCGTGTGGTCATATCATCCAAGTTGCCACATGAACAGGTACAATAAAAGCGTACCTGAGATACAATACATATCACGAATCGTTAGATTCTTGGTATGTGCTTTAGAATAGGTTAACCGGAAGACTATACTGTGAAGTCATGTGGCTCTGTCAGTATGTCGGCACCTCTTCCCACTTCCCTTATATGTGTTGTAATTCTACATCTGATGGTGTTTGCTTGAACTTGCGTGGTGAGAACCGGACTTTTACATGTCAGGATTAATACAGGCGTATAATGCACTGTCTTATCGTTTAAATCTGTTTTGGAATGGATGTGACAGTGTGTGATATTTCGAAACTTCGACAAGACGCCTGTATTGTGAGTAATTCATGACAGGTTGCTTGTATTGTTGCCTAGATATTTCAAACCTAGTCTCAGGACTATCGATTGGCAAAATGTATCAGCATAGAATTAGTGGAAATAGTGTCCGAATGAACAATATCAGCCAAGAAGTACAGTCACCTAATTAGATGCCAAAGTTTAATGTTACTATTATCACAACCTGTGGCAACCATTGCAGATCGTTTATAATTACCCATTAATCATGACACTGACTGGCGAGGATGAAATGTGTAGGAGAAGTACCATACCCTGGCATTAGTTTATCCAACAGAATACCAGCGTGTATTTACTTCCACAGTTATAGGTGATCCAGGTGTAGCTTTCCCAATGGAACCGGTTCTCGTCAGATCACCGAAGTTAAGCAGCGTTGAGCCCGGTCAATATTTGGATGGGTGACCGGGTGCTGTACTGGCTGAGCCTATCAGTGTCCAGGATAATAGGAACTGTGGACACTCTCGTGTTCTGGCACATGTAGGCACCGTCGTGATATGACTGAAAAAATGTTGAAAACGACGTTAAATCCTACTCACTCACTCACTCACTTTCCCAGTGGAACTGCCGCAGGGATAACGTATTGTAGTTAACATGGTATCGTCAGATATCACCCCAGGGACCACATCGTTTCGTTATAATGACATGTAATCTCTTATCCTGCGATTTCGATGTCTTGTTCAGGGTTTTACATCAAATCAATATTGTTGGGAGTTTATTTCCTCTGTATGATGGCTTTAGTCACTGCAGAGGTTTCGGATTAGCTAATAGTTAGACCTTACCATAAAAATCATAAGACTTAATATGGCAGTGCCGTCAACGATCCTTCAGCAATTCCGTATTGCGAATGCATACTAGTCTATGTTTACATGCAAGATAAGCGTAGTCTCTGCTTGTAATTGACTTCTGTAGAATGAGCCGCTGGTTAAATATATACCTAATGGATGAGGATAATAAATGAAATATCTCCAAATATGAAAGTGTAATTTGAAATCAACTAATATTCCATGTATTTGTTTGCCTTATTTTCTGTAATTTACTGCATATTTTCTTATTTGAATGCTTGTAACCGGGATCTAATTACCAATGTCCACACATTACATCTGTCATTATGAGTTGGCAGAATACGATAAAATACTTGTAACCAGCATTGTACTGGACATCGAATGATGATAGGAGTGTGACATATCAGTCAAACTGGTTCGTGGCACCTACATTGTGAAGGACTTTAAATTTGTCTAGTTTCACTAATTTCAAGCATAAGATTAAGCGTTAGTCCATAGATTATCAGTGTAACACCATTTGGGGAAAAACGCTCAATACCCAAAACATCTGCACATTATTTACGATAATTACTTTGCTGTTATCTATTTTTGTTATGTGCGTAACGGGTGACCACGAAGTTAAATCAAGAATTCAGCATTTTACTTGTCACGGCTCTCTTTTCTCGGTGCAGTTTAACTAAAAGCTTTATAAAGACCTGCCCTTTCCTAAGGCGGACTTCTTACCCCTAGGGGTAGAGAGGTAATACTTACCACACTATAGCCTTTGGTCAAGCTTTACCAGAAAGTTTAAAACAATCCAAGATGACCGCTTTGATTGACGTCATTTTCTAAACGAGCATTATTTGGTCGATTTTTTTGTCCGATTTTTCAAATTTTATATTTATGCATATAAATCTGCATATAAATTAGTAACTAATAATCGATGTGAAAGAAAATAATTTTTTACTTTTCCAGAGGAAAAGCAGGAATGTTTAAGAAAAAATAACGAAATTTTCTATTTTCTGGTGCCAATCATGGCCGCCGTTTTGAATTTTCTCATGATCCTCTGGCCCAAATGTTATGGAAATAGGCTCAAAATGACTCCAATATGATAAACTACAAAGCCACGGAGTGTCAGATCTCCATTTGTTGCCGTTCCGGAGATAATGTATACAGCTTAGTAGGGGGAGGCAAAATCCCCCGGGC